>PVKC010001829.1:0-46662 GCA_004027635.1 Crocidura indochinensis
TTAATTACAAACAAAAATCAAATGCATAAAGAATATTTTTCTATAATTTTAGTACACAATAAATCTTTTCAACGGTACCTAAGTTCTAAGTTTTCTTAAGTATTATTCAATACATTAATTAAATAGGTGTCTAATCAACTTGACAGAACCAAATATCGACCTTTAAAAATTATTTTTTCAGGAAGATGTGAAAATTAATATGGCATGGAGGTGCTGTTGGTTCCAATTAAAATCAATATCTGTCCCGATTTGTGCTTCTTGTCTCTATGACAGCAAGGGGGCTGGCTAAGGGGATACATCTGCTTCTTTCTCCCAAAGGGGCTCAAAACAAGTGAATGACCTGCAGTGTTTATTATTAAGTTTTCAAAGGGAAAGTTGTTTTGGTCTAATTGAAGCAATAATATGAGAGAGGTTATTTCTGGTCACTTCCCTGCTGTTTTCACTCTGGAGAATATATTCCAGGTGTTTGCTGTGCTGCAATGCTCTACAACACTGCCTTCCCTTGGGTTCAGGCATGCTAGTGCCAGTAGAGCAATAACTAGTGTTAGTAGTTTAAGCCAGTTTCGGTATTTCAGAGACACTGTTTTAGTTAACTTTGGAGTAAACCAGATGGTTAATGACTGCACTCATTTTCAAATGTCCCTGGTCAGATGGAATAAAACATGAAATATTATAAATCTCAAATACACTAAAGAAGTTTCTTTCACTCCTTTATTTTGTGTTTGCCATAAAGAGTAGCTATGATGTCATGCTTTACTTTTTAAACAAATGTGATTTCTTATTCATATTTTATTTGAGTAACTCAAGTTAATAGGAAGAGCAAATTTAAATCTCATTGATCAAGTGAATAGCCATCATTTCTTTTTTTTAAATGATAATATGAGTTCTATGGTTTTCAAATATGTATGATATTTCACATACTATATTAAGGGTGATCTTTGAAACATGAAAACTCTGAATCTAAAGTTTTGGATATAAGTACTTAATATGTCTTTTATTGCCTAATGCACATATAGTTAATCATTTCTAATAAGGGATAGAGATGGTCACAAGGAGTAGACTGAAAATTTTAGAAATATAAGTCACTTAGCAATAACTACTATAAACAATAAAATTGCTCTGAAATATTTCCCTCAAATTATAAGGTTAAAAAATAACACTAATCAGTATTAATTAATGTGTATTTGAAGGATTGTTTGCAATATTCATTTAAGCTATTTAAATTAATTAAATCCCCAGGTAACCCATATTGATAATCACAAGTCTAACAGTAAATTTCAACTTAATCCTCGTTCCAAGTGGAATTTGTATCTTGATTTTGCTTATTTTCATCTGTGAACCTAAAATGAACCCACAGACCAAAATAGTCACATTAAGAATATGGGCTGGGTTTCAGGCTAATCAGAGGAAATGCCTGGGGAGGGTGGTGGTGGTAATGTTTGCTGCTCACCCGCCTAATCACGCAGACATTTTGAGTCCAGGATACTTCCAGAGTCTGAGTGGTAACGATTTCTCAGTTCACATTCCCAGATGTGCGAGTCCAAGGGTCTAGCACAGAATGTCCTCAAAGGTGGGCTTTAGGATGGGGATCACTTTGCCTAGCTAGAAAGAGAATAATAAATGGCATTCAGAGTCAAGGGCATCACATTTAAAAAGCCCTTTGAGTTCTTTGGACACTGTTCAAAGCTCTGTGCAAGATTATTACTTATATATTTTCATTAACTCCATGGAAAGGGCAGAAGCCCAGCTCCAGTGGCTGTGTATCAGGCAAAGGAAGCTGACAGGCACATTCTTCTCATGACTCTTTCCCTGCCCCTCCAAATACCACACACGTAGCAATGGTCAATTACAGGGGAGCAGGTGAGGTGAGCAAATTAACACAGTGGAAAGTGGTGAAAGTTGTGGGGGTGGGAGAAAAGAAGGGAGAGGAAGGATCTGTCTGGGAAGGAATGGAAGCCACAATGACACTTAATAAAAATGACAGTTAATAAAAGATTTAAGTTTAACTTCTCAGAAATCTTAGAAGATTTAAATTCTTGAACAGAAATCAAACCAAAAAATCCATATGAGTTCACTCTGAGTGTTTCCAAAAATTTTGTGATGTTATTGTTTCTATTTGAGGCAGTTTGTCCCAAAACAATAGCAGAGATTCCTTTCAAATGTGTAACTAAAGAGAATTAACTGTTATAGTTCAAATGACTTAAAACAATGAAAAAAAAATAACCTTAGCTTATTTGATGGACCATTATGAATAGAAAATGTAGATTATTGGTTCATAATGGCTTGTAGTATTATAAAATTACTTAGTTTTTGTACTTGACTAATGTCCTATATAGGTTTTCATATATAAGATTTTACCATATAATACAGAATTCAATGCACTTTCAAAATTAGCATCCTCACTTATTATTTAAGTGAAATAAACACATCATAAAGATTAACTATTGCATACTTATTGTCCTATGATACAAGATGGGATCACTCAATTGACTTGGTAAGATGTATAGCTTCAGGTACATTTGAAAAGTCTTCTTTTTATCAATTTGATCTAATTTTATCAATTAGAAAAAAATGAGCAGTGCCAAACTTGTTGATAATATTACTTTTCTTGTTATTAAAAGAGTTGTCTTCAAGACCATGAAATCATCTAGAATAGTACCAACATCAATTATGACCTAAAAGACATTTCAAATATATATATAAATAAAAATATAAATATATATATTTATATATATGAGAATATGAGATAAATAGAATTTTTCTATTATTATTAAAAACAATGATAATTAAAAATACTTGTCCTTAAAATCTATAGTTCATGAAACATTATCTCTAGTTTTTGAAAATAAAGAAACTAAGTTATAAACTAATTCACTCTAAGATATAAAAACTGTGATCTCATATTATATATTATACATTATTATATTATATTATATTATGCATGTACACTACATATTAAATATTATATATTTATTATATATTATATATAACTGGTACTTAGAAGTTTTAAAGTTGTTTTTTCTGTTACTGGTTTAATTTACTCAATGAATAAACTTGGTTTAATAATAAATTGAAGCCTTTTAGACTGGCATTTGTGAGTGATTGCACACCCTTAATTTTTATAGATAACTCATGTGCAAAGTTTGTTGTGTAAACTTTTTTATATAGCTATAACTTTTGAATAGACAATATCACTGTCATTTTGTTTGTTTCTTTGGGCTACACATGGAAGTTTTCAGGGCTTACTCCTGACTCTGCACTCCTGGCAAGTCTTAGGGGATCCTATGCAGTTTAGGTTATTGAACCCAGATCAAGGTTCAACATTTAGGGCAAGTGCTCTACTCATTGTCCTATTTCTCTGGACTCCTCAGTATCTATTTTGAGACATATGTAGGTGATTTTGTAATCATATATTTGTAGTTTCAGAATGTCCTATAACATATCTTAGACTTTGAACATGGTCTATATAATGTAATGACAACATTTTATATAAATTAATAAAACTATCTTCTTTACACATAAGCAGGTAAAAAATAAAACCCAGTTATTATTATTATTTTTCCATGGAATCATGTTATAATAATATATTTTGATTTTCAGACAGCTTGTCATATAGAAATATCTAGTTATGATCTTTTATAAAATATTGAAATATGACTGCAGAATGTCAGTTAACAGTCTACTCAATCTCAAATTTTAATATAAGAAAATTTGATTAGATGTCCATAGTTATTTATAATTTTAAGTCTTCTAAAAAGTTTTCCAAATATATTCCCATTAAAATATTTTATAATTATTTCAATTTATGTATAAAACTATTATTAAATTGTATTAAGTGTTAATTAAATATCTTAAACATTAATGACATATAAAGTGATTATTCATAATCTCAACCAGAGACAATGATACATATCAAAAATAGTAGGAACAATCAGTGATGGAGGAATATGGTGACAAAGAAACTCTCATCCACTGCTGGTGGGGATGTTGTCTGCTTTAACTTCTTTTGAGAAGGAGAGTCTTCAGTAAATTTAGAATCGATCTACCATATGATACTGCAATTCCACTTTTGTGCATCTCTACCCAGGATTTAACAATATTTACTCAAAAGGACATATCCACACCATTATTAATTGTTACACTTAGTTCAATTGCTAAAGAATGGAATTAAACTAAGATATCCAATTACAGATTAATGGATTATGAAGATGTGGTATATATGCATAATGGAATACTATGCAGCTGCAAGAAAAATGAGATCATGCAATTTGCTGCAACCTGGTTGGCACTGGAAGATATCATATTAAATGAAATAATTAGAAGAAGAAATAAAACACATAATCATTTCACTTATCTGTGGTGTATAGAATAACTGGATTAAAATATAGAAAAGAGGGGAATTCCTACTTCAGTCTTGACCCCATAGCCTAGGGAGAAAAGGACAGAGAAGAAAAGATTGGAAGGAAAAATGTGAAAGCAGGAACTAAGGGGGAACAGTGGCCAAGGCTTAGTTTATATTGGTGATGTGAAAGAGGAGTGTACCTTTACTTAGCAGACTTAATAACACTGAAAACATGAGATAGTTGCAACCAGTGAATTTATAATATACTGACCGTGATAGTATAGTGCAGGGATGGCGAACACGCAGCTCCCGGCCAAAATGAATGCAGCTATTTCTCTCTTATCATTCTTTTGTATACTGTGGCTCTTTGCTAAGTTTGGATTTTGTTCTGCTGCTTCTGAGGAGGGACCTCTGAGGAGAGATCTCGGAGTGCGTAGTCCCACCCCCAGGCTACGTCATCCCGTCGCCCTCCCTTGGAAACAACTGCACAGTCCAGTGAGCTGGGGACCCATGTGTCACATGTTGGATCACATCTGGCCGTTAGTTCTTGCTGTGGAGGACACTGTACACCCTCACCATCACTGCAGGATTTTGACCCTCACTCAAAATGGCAAAATGCAATATGTGTTTTATATAGTATTGTTAAAATTATATGCTTTTGTGTGTTTGTCTGTTTTGGCAGGTCACTGCGTGGTGTAGCTCTCTGACTCTCACAGTTTAAAATTTTGGCTCTTTGTGTCAAACTTGTTTGCCACCCCTGGTATAGTGATTAGTACTCTGCGTTGTGAATTTATAATATACCTGCCACGGTGGCAGGTGGGTGGTACTAGAGGATGATGGTTTATTGGAGTGCTAGTGATGGTGAGAGTTGACATTTGTGGTGATTAGTGTGGAATATTGTATGTATAAAATTGAACTATCAATAAACTTTGTAAACCATGACTCTTAAATTAAAAATAGAATGAATAAGTTAATATTATGCTTTCTCTTAAATGATCACTTTCAGTGAATTGAAATCTTCCATGATGCTGGTCATTTTTTGTAATAGTTATTAATGTCTAAATAAATTGTTTGGTTTGTAAGTATTTCTGAAGTCTTATATTTAAACCTATCTTTTAAGAAGAAAGCTATCAAAAACTTTATTTTTATTTCTTACCTGTTTCCTTTAGTGTCTCAAATATTTCGCATTATTTATGTTTTCTAAGGACCCTTGCCATTGCCACTGGATATTTTCAGATTATATTATGCACTGGATAACCTTTATTATTCATTTTATAAATATTTACTGAACTTCTTGCTCAAACATGCTTTTATTACAAGAACTTGGGAAGAGTAATGATAAATATCAAAAAGTATATGCTTCCAGTTAACTCAGTGTTCAGAGATATATTTAATGAAAAATAAATATACCATATCTCAGTTGTGAAAACTATACAGGATGCAAATAAAACTGGAAAAGGGTATGAGTAGTGCCAGTGATAGAGAGAGTTGCTATGTTTTACATAGTGGTAAGAAAAGCTACAATGGTAGGATATTTCAGGAGAATTTGGAGTGCATTTTTTTTAGAACACAGTAAATTGGGAAAACTGCATGCCTATGTTTATCAGGGTGAAAATACAGCAAAATATAAGGACAGAGAATAAATCAGTGCGAGCTAGGACATTTATTTATATATCATTTTTAAAACATCAATGATGATTTAACATTAATTATTGAAGGAGATAACACAGAATTTTGTACTAAAAATATAATTTGGATACTTTGTGGAAATAAATGGAAAGAAACAGAAAAGTAGAGAGATATTGGGAAACATGCTATAAATGATGGCTTATTCAGGGGTCCTCAAACTTTTTAAACAGGGGCCCATTTCACTGTCCTTCAGACCATTGGAGGGCCAGACTATAGTAAAAACAAAAATTACAAACACATTCCTATGCACACTGTGTACATCTTATTTTGATGTGAAGAAACAAAAGGTAACAAATACAATACGTGGCCCACGGGCCGTAGTTTGAGGACCACTGGTATATCAAGAGAAGCTAATAAATCTAATCATATTGTAACAATAAAAGTTAAATTATTTATTGCAAGATTGGATGTTGCTTGTCAGAGAGAGAAAGTATAAAACTTATCTGAAAAATACAGTCAAAATTGCCTTTTACTAGATTGAAATTTATAGATGAATATATTACAAGGGGTAATCAGCAGTTTGTCTTTTGACGATTTATGTTTGACACATTTTCTCATAAAAAGATAAGCTAGTTTGTTAAATAGCAAGGGGATAGAGGTTTGGCTGCTGAAGGCATGAAAGCAAAATGACCAGCAAAGAAGGAATATTGTGTAGTTTTAGAAATCAATTAAATAAATTTAAAAAATAAATACTCTTTTGAATTTGACTTATCATTTTTCCTATAATCAAGCATGATATTAAGTGATGGTTAAGAAAATAAGATGATGGCATAGAAACTGATTATTACAAATCTTAAAAACTTTTCTACTGGAAAAGATTCAAATGAGAACTATTTGTTGTTTGGTATTCACAGAATTATTGTTTGTACTTAATTAATTGCCTTTTGTAAAGATAATATGTTTGGTTACAATTCTGAAAATTGTTCCTTGTTTAATATTCATGACCACATATGGTTCCTTGAGCATTGCTAGCAGTAGGCCCAGAGAATTGAAGCATATAACTCCAAAATTAATGAACAAAAACTAGAAAGAAACTCCTTTTTTTCTAAAAAACAAAAACAAAAACAAAACAAAAACATAAACATAGTGATATGGACAGAAGGCTTAGAGATAGGGCAGCAATGTATAGGCTTTGTTCCACACACATATTAGAACTTTGAGACCTGTTTCAAGGAACTAATATTTATTATAAACCTCACTCCTTTTCTTCGTAAAGTGTAGGATATCAGTGCCAACCTCCCAGAATTTTAAAATAATGTGTCTGTAAAGCACAGGTGAATGTTAATCTCTAAACTATTAGGCATTTTTTCAAATAACTTTTTGTGAAAGAATTGCATTGCATATTACCATCAACTAGGTATGTAGTCAAATGATATTGACTGTGAACAAAAATATAGTGCTTTAAAATATAATGTCTTATAAATGATGGATTTAGTGCTTAAACCTTTAAAATAATTATTCTCTCCCAATTTCAAATCTTGAATAAACGAGGAGAATTTTTAGTCTTTTTTCTCACTTTGACACTATGATTATCAACATCAGAAAAGTAATTGTATTTCAAAAGCTTTATTGACCTATACCAGCAAAATATAAGAATGGTCTCTTTGGGACTGGAGCAATGGCACAGGGCGTAAGGCATCTGCCTTGTCTGCACCAGCCTAAGATGGACCTAGGTTCGATCCCCCAGTGTCCCATATGGTCCCCCAAGCCGGGAGCGATTTCTGACCTTATAGCCAGGAGTAACCTCTGAGCATCACTGGGTGTACCCCCCGATCACCCAAAAAAGAGAAAGATCTCTTTAACACAGCCATTTCCTATACTAACAATTATCATGACAATGGTAGTGAGTGAGAGAAATAGATTGCCTGTCTCAAATACAGGCAGGGAGTGGGGGAGAGGTGAGATGGGGGGCATTGGGGTTGAAGTGGTGAAGTGGGGGTGTTATTTTTTATAACTGAAACACATGTTTGTAATCCTGGTGCTTAAAATATCATTAAAAAAGAAAAATTAAAAAATAGATAAATAAAACAGCTATTTCCTCAAATTTGAGCATCAGTCTATGGAGAAAGTATATATTTTAAACTTAATATGCTTTGGTGATATTTTTAAGTATTTTGACTATATTCTTTATAAAACACTGATTTATGTAGACTACAGTGAATAGGGAACTTGATAAAATGCTCATTCATGGAATATCAATCTCACAAAGCAATCTGAATTCAGGTGATGTATCAACAATTATTAAGAGAGAGAAAATATTTTCAGAAGAAACCTTCGTGAAAAGAATATTCTAATTAAATATTTTTCCTTTACTGTTGCTATATTTATTTTTAATCACTTGCAGTGAATCAATTATATTGTCTCTAATATACTCAGTAATTCAAATGGTATCTCTGTGCTTTCCAGGACCCATATACAATCCAGGGGAAAAGAGACTAGAAAAGGATCTTAAGTGAATTCACTAACTTGAAAGTTTATTTATTGACTTGAGACCTGGGTTAGGTGAAAACTTAAAATGTACTTTACTATCTTATAAATTATAAGCTTTACTGCTTCCACTGTGCTTATAACCCGAGATGAAAGATAACTAAGCCAAAAGAAGGTCAAGTCAGCTTTCAGCTAGAGAGAAAATTTCAGGTGAGACTAGTAATAAAAGAAGCAGTGGGATTCATCTTTTGTGTGAATATAAGTAATGGATGATTCCAATGTTTAACTCAGAAGTAAATTTGGTTTGAACATAGTTTAGCTGGTATGCATTTGAAAATGAGAATTGGCTGGTATATCTGATGAGGAAAGTATTTTCTTTGAGTAAATGCTGTATTAATTAAAGATATTTTGATAATGTATAAGTAGTGTACAACACGAAGAACATGAAATAGGAATCAATTTATAGTAGACATTTTATTAGGAAAAAGAGAACAATCCATTAATGAAATTTATTTTGTTGTCTAAGAAACATAAACTATTCCTTAGAACACAACAAATAGTATACTAGTTTTGTGTAAAATGATTATTCAATTCACAGCACAAATCATGTCATACATAAAACGTACTTGCCATCAGGAACTCTAATAATCAAAAGCTAATCTTCATAAAAATATCTTAGTATCAAATTTTAATCCTCAAATTATCTAAGAAAACAGAATAAAACTTAAAAAATATAAAGATGCACAGAAAGCAAAGCAGTCATCATTGATTAGTGATTATGAAATTTTGCTATTTGAGTTAAACAAAATATGGATAATCTGGGAGAAAATAACATATTTCTTTTGATACAGTGGAAATAAAGCTGTGAATTTATGAAAAGTTTTAGTTTTTTTAGGAGATAAAGTATGGGCTTGGGTAGTCAGAAAATATCTATATAAGGATTGAATAGAAAAAGGTTTGGATCATGCACAAAAGGTATTTGAATTAGGTAAGGCGTTTGCCTTTCATGCAAAAGGTCATAGGTTCGAATCCCGGTGCCCCATATGGTCCCCCGTGCCTGCCAGGAGCAATTTCTGAGCATGGAGCCAGGAGTAACCCCTGAGCACTGCCGGGTGTGGACCCCCCCCAAAAAAAAAAAGAATACCTAACTCATTCTCTATAAAAATGATGTAGGTATATAAATAGTGATAGTTAAATAAAGGATTATTCAAACTAGATATAACTTCATCAGTGGGAAGCAAAATATAATTTGTACTGTTGGCTCCAATTTATAAAGATCAAGTAATTTTTCAATATTAGTTTTGTCTGATAGAAATTTTGTCTTCCTCTTTAAAATTTCTTATTGAATTTGATTTTTCCCCAAACATGTAAATGAATTCTTTTTCCAAAAAGATAAGAACACAATTGACATGCTACTATACAGAATGTTTAGATATACTTCACATCTTTTGTCAGCATTTGACTCCTTCCTCAGTTTCTTTCTTTCCCAGTTTACTTCACTATTTTTTTCAATCAAGAGTTTATGCCCTTCATTTTCAATATACTCATAAATAAAATGAATATCTTGAGTGTCATTTTCCTTATCCTGCTACAAAAGAATCAGTGTTGATCATTGAGTTCTAAGTTAAACATATTGACAGTCAGTTTCCCCTATATCAACCCCACAAGGGTCTTACCAGATGTTATTTTTTTTGGTGACTTCCTTGCGTAATCTTAATATTAGTTTAGCAGCAAAAAGTGACTCTTCCGAAATCCCACAGTAATAGCCATAGATGTCATTCCTATGAACAAAAGAATCGTATGTCTACTATTATACTCATTGTTTTCTACTCATGTCCCATTGCTATCCTAACTGATTATATTCATATGTGATATGTTTATATGTATAGCTCAGAGAATTCTCTTACATGCTATACCTAGTATGTAATATTCTTTGTAAATTTCAGGTTTCTTGAAACTTCTTTTTTTTTTTTTTTTTTGGTTTTTGGTTTTTGGTTTTTGGGTCATACCCGGCAGTGCTCAGGGGTTGCTCCGGCTCTACACTCAAAAATTACTTCTGGTTTCCTGGATAGCTTGGGGGTTGGGATGCCAGGATTCAAACCACCACCCTTTGGCATGCAAGGCAAACACCCTAATTCCATGCTATCTCTCTGGTCTATTGAAATTTCTTTTTTTATAGGAGCCATTGTAATGCATACAAAATATATACAAGTGAAATTGCAACTTATTCTAAAATAAAAATAGAAATTTCTTTTACAGAAAACCAAGAAAATATGATTTGTACACTGTATTAATTAGTATGATGGTCAAAGACTGTTTAGTCTGTATTTAGTTTTAAGGGAATCAGAAATTTAATGCATTCCCTTAACTTAAATAAGCAAGTAAACATCTGCATTTCTCTATTTTATAACAGGTTCAATGTTGAGGTAACTTAATTCTCCTTATGTCCTGTCATCACCTTGTTTCCAGCTGAGATCAAATTATTCTGAATCACATGAACATGACTGGAATGCAAACAGGAAGACAAGAAGAGAAAAGTTGAACGCTGATTTGTTTGCTGGCTAATTCTAGTATTTTGAGGAACAGCATATTGTTTTCCAAAAAGGCGTAAGAAATATAAAAGATACTATGTTAATAATATCTAGAGATAGTAGGGACGAGGACCAGGATGACTAGTCCATGGTAGGAAGCTTGTCATAAACAGTGTTGAATGCAGTTAACTTAGCAAAGGGTCCACTGTGACAATACTAGTTGGAACTGATCGTTTTGTCTAGAACTGGGTGCTGAAAGGAGATGAAGTGATATTCATGTTACTCCTGCATTAACAATAGTGCAAACCACAGTGTTAAAAGGGAAAAACTAGAAGAAAGACAGAGAGAGAGAGAGAGAGCTAGAGAGAGAGAGGGAGTGAGAGGAGGAGAGAAGGAGAGGGAAAAGGAGAGAGCTAGAGAGAGAGAGAGAGAGACAGAGACAGAGAGAGAGAGAGAGAGAGAGACAGAGACAGAGATTAAATGTCTGCCCAAGATGCAAGCAGTGGGAAGAAAACTGGAGACATTAATTATAGGTGGAAAATGTGCCTTGGTGAAGGGTGTGTACATTGCATGAACAATTTTGTAACCACGGTCTTAAAGAATTTATTAGACAATTTAAATAATCATTAAAATCAATATTTTTATTGTTAGATCGCTGGTATATATAATAGAACTTCTAGAATACTTTCAGTGAATAAGTTTCTAAAGTTCCAAAAAAGTATATCTCTCATAGGTGTATTTAAATCAAGCAGGAATAAATTTATTTTCAAAAACCAGCAGAAACCTTAAAACCTGTCTAATAATCTTATCCCAATTTTTCATTGCTATTTCTATAAATATATAATTTAAATCAATTTAATTTAAATATGCTTAGGTTTAAATCATGTCCACTCCGCATTTGCTAACTTTTTTAAAATATATTCCCTTATTTAAATTGGAGTCTAATTTGTCAAACCACCAATCACTGGTATTATTTATGTTTATGTTTTCTCAAAAGATTCTTTTAGGGCATTAAGAAAAATATTTAGGAAATTTGACCTTCTATTAGATTTTCTTTTACATACAGATTTATAAAATAAATATATATAAAATTTGTATATAAATAACATATACTTTCTAATATTTAAATCCATCTTTAATGGAATTGATTAGATAGACTGATACAAGGCTTTTGTCCTGTAATTTTATTCTGTTGATCAAAACTTCAACATATTAGGACAATATTAAAAATTTGTGTAACCCAGGGCTGAAATGATAGCACAGCAGTAGGGCATTTGCCTTGCATGCTGCCAACAAGGGCCAGACAAGGGTTCAATCTCTGGCATTCCATATGGTCTCTCAAGCCTGCAAAGAGTGATTTCTGAGTGCAGAGACAGAAAGTAAGAAAGAAAAAAAGGAAGGAAGGATAAAGAAAGAATAAAGAAAAGAAGAGAAGAGAAAGGGAGGAAAAAGAGAAAAGGAAAGAGAAAGAAAAGAAAGAAAAAGAGGGTTAAAAAGAAAAAAGAAACAAACAAAAAGAAAGAAAGCAAAGAAAAGAAAAGAAAAGAAATTTCCATAATCCTTGGGGCCTACCAATAGCACAGCAGGTAGGGCATTTGCCTTGCATGTGGCTGACTTGGGCTTGATCACCAGCATCCTGTTTGGTCCAGGAGTTATTTCTGAGCATAGATCCAGTAGTAACCACTGGATGTGGCACCCAAACCAAGAACAAGCAAAAAGATATTTATGTAATCCTGTTGAATTGCCTTCAATATTTTAAAAAATATCGTGAAGTACAAGTATTAGGCAGTAAGCCCATCTGTTGCACACTTGAATTTTTTATTTGGTACAAAGAGTTTCCAGGCAAATTGCTTTTGTCATTTCAAAATGCAGCCCTTAATTTCATTGTCTTCTCATCTCTCATCATTTTCTCAAGATCCTGGGGATTTTCTATTGCTTTTACTACATGCCTTCTGGTAATCATGCTAACCTAAAACTCCAATGTTTCTTTTCTCCTTCTAAGATTTTAAGAGCACTCTATTGGCCTATTTTTTACTTTCAAAAATAGTATCAATTCCTGTGAGTTTGAAGTTGTTTCATTTTCACTCCCTATACAATAAAATTTTCCTCTGGGAAATAAAGGTGCAAAGAAATAGAGAGAGCTCATTCCCTGAATAAGATCACATAATGAAGAACTAAAACTTGGTATTATCTTTAGGCATGGTTGAATCCCAGAATGCCCAAGAAAGTAAATGAAATAAGCAAGTTAAAACAATGACCTATTTAGGCACATCAGGGAGGTTACTGTTACTATGTTACATTTGGGTCTAAGTTTTCCACTATGAATTAGTGGGTGACAGGAGCTTCATAAGCTTGATAACCAACTCTGTGACTATTCTGTTATGTTAACTTTTTCATGAAAGCTTCACTCAGTGTCAACTTGAAAATTAATTACTGGTCATTTACATTTTGATAACTTAATGAATGGCACCAAATGAGTGGCATGCTAAGTTTTCTGAATAATATCTTTGTCCAAACACAATAGGATATCGTGTTGTACTGAGAAAACTTTCCCTCCAAAGAATAGTTATTTAGGAAATGGGCCATAAACTCTATATGCACAAGTGTACCATAAAAAGTCCATTAACTATAGTGTAAGTGAAATGTATCTGACTGCCATGTGTCTAACATGCCATCTCAAAAGGTGCCACTTAATTACATTCCTGACATCACCTTCAGTCCCAAAGAGAAGAGAAAATAAAAAAGGGAGCATTTTCTCCCTTCTTCTGTTAGCAAATCAAGCAGAGTTTTGACTAAAGCAAAGCAAAGTCAAATGTAAAAGCAACAATATATTTCTTGGTCTTCATCCAGAATCAGAGCAAGATCGAGACAAAAAGCAAGAAATTGTATCTGAAATGTCTGAGAGACAAGTGACTGTGCCAGCCCTCATCCACAATGTTACTTGAGATGGAGATGAAGAGTTTTTAAATGATTTGTTGCCATTATAAATTCAGGGTTAGAGAGCTAATTTGATACTTATCATTTCACCCAGTGCCAGAAAGTTTCTCTATGGCTGAAAAGATTAAGGTCTGTGAAACATAATTAGGCAAAAATAGTTTCAAATACAATAGCTTTAGTCAAATTTGCTTGTATTGACAAGGCCATGGAGCCTAAAAGACCAGGTCTTGAATAACATTCTAGTTGTCAAAGAATTTAGTTATGATCATCATTTCTCAGGTAAATTGGTACCAGTACTTGTCACACTCTAAATAAGGCACACAGAATTCAAACATAATTTGAACAGAGGTAAGTTCAACTCAGAGCTAAGATAATATCCTATCTAATAGACTGTTCCATTTTTATTTTAGTGCTCACAGTAGAATCGAGGTATAGAAATTCTTCTGTCATGAGGAGTTGTAGAAATAGAATCACTGCTCACTTTCCTTGTCTTATCTGAGAGTATAAAACAGGGTGGACTATAGAAATAAAAGTAGTAATGTGATTAGTACAGTGAATTTGCCATGGATGCAGCTGAACAAGTTTGAATCCTCTGCACCCCATATGGTCCACTAGCCTGTCAAGAGTGGTTCCTATGCAGTCAGGAGTGATCCCTGAACACACTAGGATGTGCCCCCAAACCCAAAATTAATAGCATCTAAAAATCTAGGCAACAATGAATAAGTATGGCATGTTCAAATTTATTTTGTTATTATATTCTCTAGTTAATCCCAAAACTTGGAAAGTAGCAAATTTCATTTGTTATGTCATTCAACATTATTGAAATTTCAAAAATTAAACTGGCTTTCATGATACTGCATGACAAGAAACTGATGAAAATAAACTGGGACCGACATGGTGGCGCTAGAGGTAAGGGTCTGCCTTGCCAGCGCTAGCCTAGGACGGACCGCGGTTCGATCCCCCACCAGCGTCCCATACGGTCCCCCAAGCCAGGAGCCACTTCTGAGCGCATAGCCAGGAATAAACTCTGAGCGTCAATGGGTGTGGCCCAAAAATCAAAAAAAAAAAAAAAAAAAAAAAGAAAGAAAAGAAAAGAAACTATCTTGCTTTTATAAGATTGAAAATTTTACTCAGATGACAATATTTTAAATAATATGCTAATTTTATAGGTAATTGGATATAGGATCCAATAAATAGAATATTAATGTTATATAATCAATATAGTCATCTTCAAAATTTTTGTGCAGCATATTGTTTATAGTTGATAACAGATGAAAGTAGCTCCAAGGTAATCCATTCAACTTTTTCAATTTAGAGATAAAGAAGTTGAAATCCAAGAGATTAACTTGTACCTTGGGGCTATAACGGTAGATTGATGACTAGAAAACCCACTCTACACCAAGAATATTCAAAGACAAAATATTTAAGAAACAGGAGGACTAGCATTCTAGTGAACAGATGGTTGGGTAGTGAGATTCTTGGCAGATTTTAGAAAATTAGCACTGAGAATGTAAAAACAACTGGATTTACCTCAGAATTACACTACACTGTAGGATTAATGGTATGAGATACATTATAAGAAAATGTGATTATGAAGATGAGCAACTGAATTCAGCCCTGCTGTAGTCTTCGTGTGTGATGAATAAAATGTAAGTGAGATTTCATGAGAAATCTGAGTAATAGCATCCAAATTTATCACACCCTCATGTAATGAAAAGAACCTGGCAGAGAGAGAAGAAAGAATATAGCCATTTTATGCTTACCTAATGTTCGCCTGTGTTTGGGGGGTATAAGAAATAGAGCAAATGAGACAGTAAGGGGGTTCCTGGAGCTCTGGGGCCAAATTATTTCATTTCCTACGAAGAAATACTGTTTCATGAGTGAAAGACAGAGACAGAGAGAAGAGAGAAGGAGAGAAAGAAGAGGGATAGAAGAAAGAGAGTTAGAGAGGAGGAGGAGAGAGGAGCAAAGTGCACATATGCTTATTTGGCCCAGTGCGGGTCATTGGCTTCTGGGTTTCCCCAACCCCCAACCTAAGGATCTCAGGGATTTTTCCTGGGCCCTGCTTTTTATTACTGGGCTTCCCATGTTATACTCAAGCCAGTTGACAGTTACAGTGGGTGAATCCCAATCTATTGACAATTAGGGGGCATTTTATAGCTTCATAACGCCTTAAGATACAATAACATCTATACAATAGCTCCCTCATCTAATTTATTCTATAAAAACTGTACTATATCATACTTATATGGCAGGGGAGATACCATGATCACGAAGGTGTTTCCCCAGGGCGAGGCTTATCCATTGCACTCCGGATGTGCTGACGCCTGCGATTTCCCCAAATGTGGGAAACTCGACTGCATGTGGTAGTGGGGGACTGCGTTCGCTCTGGTCCCTGAAAAAAATATTGTACTATAAATAAAACAACGTGTTTACATATTATGGTGCTGATGTTTATGGTTTTGATTTATAAACCTCCATCAGAGTGCCCAGGAATCCCAATATATGGCCTTTGTGTCCAATTTTATCCACTTACAGTTCTCTAATCTATATTCGTTTGTTCTCTGGTACACAGATTATGTGTTCAATTAATATTATTTTGAACCCTTGTTTTGTTTGCAGATATGCCATAAATGGCTGTGATGTTTGATTCTTTATTGAACTGTGCATATGCAGGCCAGTGTGGAGAAAGGTAATATGGAAAGAGATTATTAAAAAGATATAATATACTAATAAATGTCAAATAATACATTCTCAAAGATCAGCATGAATCTTAAATAGAAATTCTTATTCAGCATATTTATTTGGAAATTACCAGAGACTAATTGATTATCTTTGTTGTGATAGCATTGTAGTTTTATTTTTTAAGGCTTTTTTCCCTTGTTAATCACTAAGTTGCAAGAAGAGCCTAATTTGTATATTAGCTAAAGAACTCTGAAAACTGGGAAGTCCATGGGCATAAATTGTGAGCTACTAGGTTTCTAAGAGAATAAATACATGTTTACTTTTAGACTCAGGAGTTTCCAGGACTATCATCTTCCATTACGTCATGAGAAAAGTTTCAAAATAGGATAGCGTGATTTGTTTTCCTAATATAAAAGAGTTAGCATGGAATAGGGAAACTATTATTTGGTAGAGAGATCAGCAAAACTAAGAAAGCATTTAAAGACTGTAAAATACAATTGGACGAATCTTGATTCAATCCCCCGGTGTCCTATATGGTCCCCAAAGACAGGAGAGATTTCTGTGTGCATATCCAGGAGTAATCCCTGAGTGTCACTGGGTGTGGCCCAAAACAAACAAACAAAAAGAATTATTATTGTTAACTAGTCTGCACTGCATTAATAATGTACATAAACTTAAAACACTCCAGCAATTATTTAAATAAAACTTCTCTCTTTTCTTAAATAAAATGTTGGTTTTTGGTTATTACAAACCAAAATTTCCTATTTATATTTTTGCTCCACTATCATTGTTTATATGTGAGATTCTGCCTTTATTAAATCACTAATAAATCAAGCTGGTCATATCCTATACCTTAGCAAGGAGAAAAAGTCATTTATCAAAGTCTCTTTAGCTTCAAACTAAAACATTATTCAAATAATACACACGCACACACACACACACACACACACACACAACACACAGACAGCTAAATTAAAGCTAATAAGCTATTTCTAGATTCCTCTTCTGACTTTTTTTTCTCCTTTGAAATGTTAATTATTAGGGTAAATGACATCCTAGTTTACCTGAATTTTTCCTATTTTTTGGAAATATAAAGTCCTGTATTCGAGGAATACCCTTAGTTCTTAACAGAGTTACAATATACAATGATTCATATAGTCATATTTATTATGCCAGTAAAGCATGTCAGTATTGAGAATCAAGATTTTCCAAAACATAAACTAATTGATATTTGTTTTATTTAATCATTTTTATTCTATTTGTAAGCATTATTAGAGGTAACAAAGATCTTTATATATGGTCATCCTTATAGTTTCAAGCCAGGTTCTGTAAGAAAGAGCCAGAAATGTGCAAGCCAATTCTGAATAAAAGGTCCAGATAGTTCGGATAAGCTTTGGAAGAACAGCCAAATTCTGGGAGCATATCTGAATTTCCTCCAAATCACAAACCTTTTGCGGTTTGTTTCTCCTTAGTCCAAAGCCATTGCAAGAGCTGACAGTCTCTTCACAACTTCGCATGAGCAATAATGAGTAGGAGATTATCGGAGGCTCCAAGTCACGCCATTCCCTCATTGTTTGGATAATAAAGTTCAGAGGTACTGAAGATAATCTCACCAGAGAGACAGAGACCAACTTGTACTTATCATTCTTCTGTTCATTTCCTTTTTAGCTAATTAAACCTTAGTTCTTCACAGGAAATAAAACTTTGCAACCTCTATAAATGGTTTGGCTTAGTAATAGTGTATATATCTCTCCCGGTTTGTCTGGAAAAACAGGAAAAGAGAGATGCCAGCATAAAGATCCAGAATAGAAGGTTATCTTTTAAATTAGCAGATTCTTTCATTGCAGGAGGCCCAGGCTGGCTCTGCCATTTAGCCAATAAGGCTGTCTGCTTTGATCTTATCTCTGCAAGGAGTTAGTGAGAAGGAGAGAGGTTAGGAACTGTGGTAGAATGGGGAGAATTTTCAGAAAAACCAGAATTTTCAAAAAATTTTTCAGAATTTTCAGAAAATATGACCTATAGAAGCCATGACAAGTGCAATGTAAGGAGGAAAATAAAGCACACCATTTTTTCAGGTGTGTGTATGTGTGTGTGTGTGTGTGTGTGTGTTTGTGTGTGTGTGTGTCAGTGTGTCTGTATATGCATATAATTTGTTCTGGTTTTTGTCTTTATGACCAAACCCAGTAGTGATGGGGATTTAGTTCTGGCTCTGTACTCAGGGCACACTCCTGGCATTCTTCTTGGACTGAAATCTAAAGGGTTGACCACATGCAAAGCAAGTGTGTTATTTAATTCCTTTACGATCTCTTCAATCTCTATTCAGGGTTTAGATATGGTTAGGTTTTCCAGAAATTGTATCTTACTATCACTTTTATTAGGAATCTAAATTCATATTCACAAGGAATTTCTAAATTACTATGTATTATCTTCTCATAGTATAATGGAGTTATGAGGACAGATATTAAAGAACTTTCAAAATGTGATATATTGCAAAATGAATTCTGCTTCAGAACATGATCTATAGAAATTTTTATATGATTCAAAAAAGTACGATTGTATAAAGGGAGAAATCTAGATTCAATAGACATTCAAATAATTAACACATTTAATCTATTGCTTAGCATTTTACATATGGAATGTACTAAAATTATCAAGTAATCAAACAAGGCAACAAACTGCCAAGAAATGTGCTAATGAAACACATTTACGGAATAAATATGCTCAAATTAAAACAGAACTCAGCCGGAATTAGTATGCTTCTTTATTCCTATACAATCTAATGATTCCCATACTCACAATGGTTGTTATTAAACTATAAAATTTCCGTCATTTTCCCACCTATTATAAAACTAAAGGTTTCTTTCTTGTTTTTGGCATTTGAACACAGAAGAATATTATTTCAACATATAAGAAGATCGTGATACTTTATGCTAAATATATTTGGGGACATTTCTAGGTATTTTACTAAAAATTAAATAACTGCTATTTAAAATAAAGATAGATTTATGAAATCATCTTATAAACTAATTATTTGGCATGGCTAATTAATTTATAATGTATATTTTATAAATATAAAATTGGAGAAATTGCATTTCTTAAGAAAGAAGAAAAATTGGCTAGAGTTATAGTACAGAAGGAAGAGCACCCAACTAGATCTGGCACTCCCATATGATCCCCAAGCCCTGCCAGGAGTGTTCCCAGAGCACAGAGACAGGAGTAAGCAAGATCTGACCACCATTGTTATGGACTCAAACAAAAATAAAACAAAAGGATAAAAAAGAAGGAATCAAAGTTTAGATGAATGCATAATATAGTACTCTATCATTAACCTGAAAAATTAGTTCAGTGTCATAAAAAAGGGGAAAATAGAAGAATTTTGGCCTGAAATTGTGTTAAAAATCACTTTAAGATAGCATGTTTTAGAACACTTGAATGACTTTTGTAACACTTCAATAAGAGCAAAGTGTTCCTAAATTATGGAAGTAAGCTAAATATTAGTTAACAAATGGAAAATAAATAATGAAGTTTAAAATGAGGTTGAGAGGCCAGAGTGATGGTACAGTGGGTAGGGTTTTTGTCTTGTACCCAATCAACCTGGGTTCTATCCCCAGTATTCTAGATTGTTTCCAAGCTTGCCAGAAGTGATTTCTGAATTCAGAGCTTGACATAAACCCTGACCATTTCTGGGTGAGACCCCAAGCCCAAAAATTAATTAAAAAAATTGAAAAGTGTTGATGGGGCCAGAGCATTGGCATAGCTGTAGGGCGTTTACCTTACTGACCAAGGACATATCACGATTTGATTCCCCCGGGGTCCTATATGGTTCCCCAAGCCAGGAGCGATATCCGAGAGCACAGCCAGGAATACAGGAATAATGCCTGAGTGTTTTTAGGGTGTGACATGAAAACAAACAAACAAAAAAGTGCTGATGTCAAAAAAAATAAACAAAACAAAACAAAAATCCAATAATCTTCAATGGCAATATTTTTGTCAGGTATATTTTCATCCTCTTAATATAACAAGGGCTTATTAAAATTCTTGGAGTATTTAGGAATTTTTCAAACATAAATGCTGATGAGTTTGCAGATTACATGAACTAAATGAAGTTTTTAATATTAACTTTAATCTTCACTGTTGTACTTCCAAAATAATTTTAGAGCTCTCTGTGAAAAAGCGTTAGTACAATAGGAAGAATTAGTTTTAATTAAGGTATTTGCTATTTTTAATATATTTTATTTAAACACCTCGATTACATACATGATTGTGTTTGGGTTTCCGTCATGTAAAGAATATCACCATCACCAGTGCAACGTTCCCATCACCATTGTCCCACATCTCCCTATTTGTTATTTTTTAATTAATAAATAAAATATTTGGTAACAGAAAACCAAAGTGGGTCAGGTGTTAAAGGTCCCTTAAAAATATAATCCTATTGACTGGATAATTTTAATGCTATTATGATTGTTACTCCCAACAACCTCAAACCTCAAAAACAAAAACCAAACAAGGAACAATAGTATTATGTGCCTTCATCAGTTTCCTCAATTTTCTTTCTTTGTTGCTTAAATGTTCCACCATTCTTGTTCCTACTCTGCTTTATCACAGTGTTTTTTGACTTTTCATGTAACTAGTCAAGGGATGTCACATAATGAAGTTCCATTTTTCTTACAAATTTGTTATTACTCTATGTTATTGGTTACACACGGTTCAAACTAGTTTCAGATAAAGTGCTAAGAGCTAATAGTTATCTCAATCCACTGCTATTTCATATAATAAATATTATATTGGAAATAAATAAATTCCAATAAATTGGAAGTAAATTGTGAAATACAGGAAGAAAATGTCAGATGTAGATCTGAAGAGAGGGAAATTTCCCCTCTTATAATGAAATACATAGCATGGAGAAAACCAACTGTTTCTGTTAGAATCATTAGATGCTAGAACTGAAGAAAACAGTTGATGTGTTATTCAACCTATTCATTTTAGAATTATGAAACAAAAACCGAGAAAGAAAAAACATTTATTTTTAGCATAACAAAAATAAATTCATGTTTGAACAGGTATGATACGTGTAAAACCATACTCATGTGCTAAACATGGAATTTGTCATCTTTATAAATAATAATATTTATAAGTTTTAAAGTTTATAAAGTATTGTGTCCTAATTTAAAGTCCTAGCTTATTAGGTCCTGCTTTAAGGTCCTAATTTCTTAAAAATTGCATATTTTGTCAGATTCCTTATAACGTTAATAAATTCTGATTTTTAATTTTAATAGATCATTATTACGATGTTAACATTTTAAT
Organism: Crocidura indochinensis; assembly: GCA_004027635.1. Classification (NCBI taxonomy): domain Eukaryota; kingdom Metazoa; phylum Chordata; class Mammalia; order Eulipotyphla; family Soricidae; genus Crocidura; species Crocidura indochinensis. Next base: position 21,916 of record PVKC010001829.1, read on the forward strand.
ACACAAATATTCTTCCTTAGATATTTTTATAATACAGTAAGAAAAATAAGGAAAAGTTAATTATATATGATTAAATTTATTTATGGAGACTATTATAATGAAAAATATTATAATTTTTTGTATTCTTTAAAATTATGTATTTTGATGCATGATAATAAACTCCACATAATCTCCTTAAGATATATTTATCCTTTAAAGTCAGCAAATACATAATAAATATATATTAAAACATAATTCAATGACTGTCGATGCATATAAAAATATTACAGACTAGAATGTTAAAATGACAGATTATTTCTTTATTTCTCTCTCTTGCTTTCTTACCCCAGACTATTGAAAGTTTATTCAGCTGTTTTTGATGTCTTAAACTACTCTTTCTAGCCATCTGCTGTTTTTTTTTTTTTTTTATGAAAATAGAATGAAGCTATACATACAGCATTTGGATAAAATAATTATTTTGACTTTTTGTTGATTACATTTAAGGAGAATTTAGGCTTCAAATTTAATAACCATATCAAGAATATTCATTCTCACCATCCACCAGACACCGGTTTGAATTTCGTGTTACTGTTTTCTTTACCCTCTCTGTGCAGACAGCATTATTCACTATAAGCACCATTAAAGAACCAAATGTCAATGAACCCAGCAGTGAACTGACAGTTACTTAAACAGCACATGATCCAAAGCTGTTTGAGGAATGCCAAATGCTGCTTCTTTTTTTTTTTCTTCAGCAAGTTCATTTTATCCAAGGGAAAAATCATTTCATTTAAAGATTTATATTTATGAACATGTTATGAATGTTCTGGATGTTCCCTATAATGTTTTATGAAAGATACAGATGCATTTCCAAGAATTGTGAAGTGAGCCAGCTGTCCAAGGAGAAAGTTTGGCCCTTAGTAGGCAGATTGAAGGGATGGAAGGAGTCGGCTGAACCCTAGAGAGGGATTATGCTCGCCTGACACTGGGATCTGCTGATCTTCCACCTTACAATGTTCTCTGGTGTTCCTCTTTGTTCTGACTGCTTCCTCTTAACTCCCCCAGATGGGTGGTGGTAAGAGACCAGATGCTTGGGAAAGTAATCAGGATGACCATTCCTAGGAACCCTTCCCAATAGTCCAGGTTGAGCCAACCACCTGAAAAGGTTGTTAGCCAATAAGTACTTCTCTCTGGTGAATTGTTCCCTGGAGTCCTTTTCGAGAAGGCCAAGTATAACAGAAGTTCTGTCCCATAGAGAGGGAGTGAGTCTCCAGAGAAGGGAACTGAAGAAAATTTGGGCATCTCCAATTAATTTTCTCTCCTTTCTTACTATTCACATATGTATAATTCTTTTGAAATGCTTATGCTGTAATAGGGTTCTTTCTATATACTTTATTTGTAGATACTCCCTTTCATGTTATGACTTAATTGAATTGCTTAATTAAAGCATGTGACTAAGTAAAAAGTATAAGTAAGCAGTCTCTAGAAGGACATGTCAGTGTTCCCAGAACAGGCATTTTAATTGACATGGCTGTAGTTTGTATCCTTAGATCTGGATAACATCATGCCATGTAGTTGTTTAAAAGAGAAATTGAAGGAAAGCTGGTAAATGCTCATCAAATCTACTTCATATATATTTATTTTCAAATACAAAGATAACACTATCTCACACTCTAATTTTATACTTAAATTATGACTTGGCTTTTCAATTTTATTTTGAACACATAATTAGAAGGTCTAGAATTTATATGCATCAGAATTGCAATGCTCTACTTTTATTCCACTTCAACTAGTATATTTTCCTAAGTCAAAATCTTAAGTTATGCATTGATCTCTTCTGCTAATAAAGATATTTACTTTGTGTACTTATCTTTTCTGCATCATTTTATTTCAATCTCTGTGGGAAACAAACTAGATATATGTAATTTTTTTTTCTTTTGAGTTATACCCAGCAGTGGTTGCTCCTGGCTCTACACTCAGAAATCGCTCTTGGCAGGCTCAGGGGACCATAACGGATGCCGGGATTCGAATCACCAAACTTCTGCATGCAAGGCAAATGTTTTATCTCCATGCTATCTCTCCAGACCCAATATATGTAATCTTGATAACAAAATAGTCCTCCCTTAGGTTCGTGTTTTTATCAAACTAGTGGTCTATTTATCTGCAGTCCTTTGTAGAAAAACTTCTTGAAAACTCTTTTATTTCAGTTTTTATTCACCTCACTCATTCCTCATATTATTTGAAATTATTTTATTGTATTTTCTACTCATAACGTTACAGTGAAGTTACTCTTGTCAAGACTAATAGTATCCTATTAACCAAAACTTACTCCCAATGGTTTGATTTTCTTATTTGCTTGTTTTCTTGTTTTGCCCATAACTTGTGATTAGCATTAAAATTGAGCACAGTAGATTTGTGTAGTTATTATATTCTGTTCAAAATGATTATTTTAGTTTGTTGAAGTGTATATATTTATTTATTTATTTACTTATATAGAAGTGACTGTGGTTCTCTTTTTTTTTTTTTTTTTGGTTTTTGGGCCACACCCAGTGACGCTCAGGGGTTACTCCTGGCAATTCGCTCAGAAGTCGCTCCTGGCAGGCACGAGGGACCATATGGGGAACCGGGGGATCGAACCGCGGTCCGTTCTAGGTTAGCGCAGGCAAGGCAGGCACCTTACCTTCAGCGCCACTGCCCGGCCCCCTGAGGTTCTCTCTTAAAAGACTGTTTCCTTTGCAGTAATTGCTAAAATGATTTTATACATATTCAGTGTCATAGTATCATCTATATGTTAATGATTCCTACATCTATATATTTTGTTTTGATATTTTCCCTGAATACTTACCTCGTCATGTTTAGCACATCCAGAATATACCGACCACTAATGTTTCTATATTTTCTTCATAAAGTTGTACTATTCACATAATATGAAGGCTAAAAAATTTAGAACTAATTCTGGGTTCCTCTTTGTAATAGTTTCATAAATGATCTTTGCTCCTGCTTTTTATCCCTGTCAGTAATTCTCCTTTTTGGAACCAGAAAAACCTCTAAAAATATAAAACAAACTGCTATTTTTACAAACTATCCAATGGTTTCCCAGTACATTGAGATAAGATCTGTAAGCCTACATTTTTGTGCATAGTCTGATCTCAGGAATTGGTCTCATATACAATCATACTGACATTTACTGCACTTCCATTGATCTCCTGGCAAGTCCTTGACCAAATCATGCTTATCCCTGTTATTCTCAATTTTCTCTATCTGGAACACTTGTCTCCAGTTTGTTTTTTGGTTTTTTTTTTTTTTTACGCTATTTTCTCTCTCACATTATTTAGGAATCTCCTCAAAAATAATCTTTTCATTGAGATCTTTGATGAATCTTTTGGCTCAAAATTTACACAGAGTAAACTATAGCTAAGTTTTACCATTTCTTTTTGCTTGCTTTTTGGGCCACACCCAGTGACTCTCAGAGGTTACTCCTGGCTATGTGTTCAGAAATCGCTCTTGGCTTGGGAGACCACATGGGACACCAGGGAACTGAACTGCAGTCTGTCCTAGACTAGTGCTGGCAAGGCAGACACCTTACTGCTCTGCGCCACTGCTCCGGCCTAAATTTCACCATTTTTATGGAAGCTTTTGCCTTTTATGCCTTGTTACTGATATATGTATTTGCATACATGTATGTTTCTATTTTAATACTCCATCTCTAAAGGTAAATCTGAAAAAAATCAAAGATGTTTTTCAGGGAAAGATTTTATTTTAAGATTTCACTTTAAGAAGTGAAACATATTTGAGTAACAGTTGTTTTGTCATTAAGTCTTTAAATTTGGAAAAAAGCAAGAACTCAATTTATATTCAGTGAATAAAAAAGTAAATTAGGACATATATTAAAACATTAAAAATTGCTTACTAGTGACTATTTATATGCACTTTATTGAGCTATAGTTCCCATAAAAGAATTCATTTATGTGACACAAGTTTGTAAACTCCTATACTAAAGAAAAAATATTTGAGAGTATAGATTTTATAAATAAGCGTAGACTTTCATATATTATGAATAACTAAAATACAGAGTTCTGTGAAATTGAAGAGCAACTATATCTCGATTTCTAAGGTTTCTGGAGGATTAGAGGCATGAATTCTCAAAGTCTAGTTCTCAAATATGAATTCTCAAATTTTGAAATCAGCTCTTCTTTAATTTTCCCTTTCATCTAGATTTTCTAGTTATCACATAAATAAGTCACTGTGAGATTCAGAGTTAAAAAGTTGTTAAAAGTTGAGTTTCAGTCCTACAATGTTTTAACAGCCATTCCTTCACCTGTGTTCATTTCCCTCCACGAGTTTCCCCTGTTACCATACCATCCCCCACACCCAACCCCAAATGATAATCTCTATTTTTCTCTCCCTCTTCCTCTCCCGCTCACACACACATTCTTTTTCCTTTTAGTCAGCATGATTTTTAACATTGATACAGAATGGGTACCATGCATATCACTTTACTTACTTTCATTTTTCATTTCTTGTCCAGAGTGATTATTTCTACCTATTATTGTAGCATTCTAGCCTTCTCTGTCTTAATTCACTCCCCCACCATTTCTATTGATTAAATTATTTATACATATTTTTTATTTTTTTAGTCTCTGAGAGCTTTGATTAGTCTCTTCTGCACTGGAATCTTAAGATCCAAGATCCAAAGTAACAGTGAAGAAAGACAAGTCAAGGTTTTGTTTTGTTTTTCCATCTTAGCTAGACTTTTGAAAATTCTCACCAAAATCTTAGATTGAAATTTTCTTGACTTTGTTTTCTAGATTCATATTTTATATTGGTTCCAATTAAAGAAATATAATTTTTCATACTTGTCATATAATGTTTCATACTTGTCACACTATTTCTCTTCCAAAACACATTTATCACAGGTGTCAATTTTGCATAGATTATTTCTCCTTCAAGCCTGTTCTTCACATTGATATAAAAAGTAAAAACATAGGGAAAGCATTTTTATGTTAGCATATAGATGAATTTCAATTTTTCACTTTTTCTCTTTATTTGAGCATTTCTATATTGAATAATATATCATGAGTGCACACTATATGTAAGACACAGAATAGAATATTATACATGAACAACATGATGCTCCATTTATGGAGTTTATATTGTGGAAGATGGTTGATACTATTCAAATAATTTTAGTTAAATATTTGGCCCATTGAAAGAAAGATTTGATTTATAATATGAGCCTGATTTAATGAGTAGAATATTATTGAGAATCAAGATATACTGAAAAAGAAAACCAAATAAAAGGCAAGTTGGTTTTATTGTTGTTGTTAGTTTTTCTGAGACATAATCTCCTGTCCAGGGCTTACTCTGTCTTTGGGGATCAAATCTGGTTTGGCTGTACCAATTGTACTATTTCTCCAACTCCCCAAAAGAGAAATTAAAAGAAGCAACTGAGACAAGTGCTTTGAGATGAAAAGGACCTTAGCATCCAAGAACTATAAAGAAAATATAGAAAGCAGGTCTAAAAAATCATGAAATGAATGGCAGAAAATGAATTCTGATAAATTTTAAAAAGCTTTTAGTCTGTTAAGGATCTGTAATTTTTTTGGAAACTCACTGAAAGTCATTTCAATGATTCTTAAAGTAAGAATTTATTTTGGTCATGTCTTACTTAAGGTAAAAATAACATGGGGTATAGTGAGATTTGTTCCAAATTATTCTTTATATAGTGATCAACATAGTTTAAAAGAATAGTCATAAAGTAGAAATACAAGTAGATTAAAACAAACTTTTCCCTAAAAAGTAATTTACCAGCAAGTGCAAAGGATTGACTTTTAGTAGAAATACAAGTAGATTAAAACAAAATTTTCCCTAAAAAGTAATTTACCAGCAAATGCAAAGGATTGACTTTTAGCTTTTTATTATTTTCAAGGGGAAGGTGGTTTATAGTCAGAGGACCTCTTAAACTCAAGTGAAAAGTGGAGTTGCGGGATTAATTACTCATTGGAAGGAGTCAGTTTTAGTTATGTAAAATTCAAGTCTACTTGGCTTCACAACCAAACCACATTTCAACAAAACATACACAAATAATAGAATATAAAAAGCCTTTTAAACTTCTCTCTTATCCACCATATGTAGCAATTTCAACCAGAAGTATTTTCCCATGTTATTATTAAAAACTGCTTAATAGGTTAATATTAATTATACAATAAACACGAACACTTTGGTATAATGTTACCTTTATTTCTTCCTCAGCATATAGAAAGATTTTTTTTCTCATTTTGATCATTTATTAGGTTAATAAATACATTGAACATTAAAATCACTTTCATAAGTTTTATAATCCATATATTTTTAGAAATCTAAGCACTGTCTCAATCTTATGTATCTCCATTCTCTATGGTTAAGCAAATTTTCTAATTTCGTCGTAATATTATTCAATTTGGACCTCTTCATTATGATAAAATAATGTATAAACTGCCTGTTTAAGATGTTCCTAAACATACATAAAATAATTCTTTAATATATAAACTGTATAGTTTAAGTGTACATTCTCTATATATATATTTCTGAAATATATGTAATTTTCCTCAGTTAGGAAAATACATATTTCCTTACTATAAAATTGTACAAAACTTAGCGAATTTTGAAATTTTTCAAAATACTAGAAATTTTATTTCAATGTTCATTCCTGAAATTTAGAACTATAAAATTGAATGGGCAATTTTTCTAGAGTTTTGCTTCCATAGATAATTTTATTTCCATACTATAAGAATTTAGGTCAGGATAACCTTTTAACAAAGATAATGAGATTACTTAACCAAAATGTAGAGCTAAGGCGTTTGCCTTTCATGAAGGACGGTGATTTGAATCCCGCATCCCAAATGGTCCCTGTGCCTACCAACGGCGATTTCTGAGCATAGAGCCAGGAGTAACCCCTGAGTGCTGCCAGGTGTGACCCAAAAACCAAAACAAAAAAAAAGATAAGACACGACACGTACTACCTGAGTCAGAGAATTTTCCTCTAACCAAATTCTTCCTATTTAATTAAAATAAAAATTCTAACCCACTATAATTTTTCTCTTATTCAGCCCAATAAACTCTTGATCTTTGTAAAGATTTTATTTTGATGTACTTTCCATTTTTTTAAGTGTTTAGCTTATTACATTTGGTTACACTTCTAAACTGTATAGTTTGGAAAAATTGTTCAATGGTGCTTTTTTACTAAGATTAACTTTATGAGTTTTCTTCCCCCCAATTCCTCTAAATAGCACACATGAGACAATTTTTCTTGCTGCCTATTAACTTCTACTTTATAGGGAATAAAACCTAATCGGTAGATATTTCACTTTGTTTTTAGAGAATAAAATTAAATATTTGCACTTGCCATGTAAATGGTGTGGTGCAAACGTCTAATGTTTAGTCTCTGAAGATATTCAAATTTTCAGATTGGGATGTAACTCTATAATTGATGCAAGGACACGAGAATTTGATAAATAATAAAACATTTATTTGGGATTTTCTTCTCCATCAAACAGTGGATGGCCTCATATTTTATTCCAAGCATTTTTTCTGTATCTCATTCAAGGAAGTTTTAGATTAGTTGAAAATATGTGTAAACAACTTTGAAGATTTTTTCTGTAATTAGTGTAATTTTTTGCACTCTCTGTTCCACTTGCTAAAAATATCAAGTCTGTTGTAATCTGTGAGTTCTTAGGAGATAACCTCATCTACAACTTTTCCCACTATTATTTAAAATGAAAATTCAACCCAAAATCAAGCTACAATAACAATTGAAATGAAATGTTGATTATAAGAAGATTTAATAATAAAATAACATATAATACAATGCTTATTTAGGAAATATTGAAGTTGCTAAGTCCTTTCTAGTCTGAGTTCTATTAATGTTTTTTTAATTGTTTTTATTTTATTGAAACCATGTGATCTGCAAAGTTCTTCATAGTTGAATTTCAGATATACAGTGAGTAAGGAACATTCCTATCACCAGTATCAACCTTTCTCTATCAATGAACCCAGAGTGCATCCTTTGCCACCACCCTTTGCCATCTGATCTGCCAGTATAACAGCCCCGTTTTAAGTTTAAATTGTTAAAGTTTAATTCTATTGACATTAAATTTGGCTTGGATATTTCGTTCTCTTCTTATTTTTTCTCTACCAATGCATCTGAGACCACTTGGCCTCTGGTCCGCAGTCTTTTTTTTTTTTTTTCTTTATTTATTAAGAAGTTTTTTAAAAAGAAAATTAGGGGCCAAAGCAGTGGCACAAGCAGTAGGGCACTTGCCTTGCACTTGCTAACCTAGGACAGATCATGGTTTGATCCCCCAGCTTCCCATATAGTCCCCCAAGCCAGGAGCAATTTCTTAGTGCATAATCAGGAGTGGACCAAAACCAAAAAGAAAAAATAAAATAAAATTAGAACTATTTCAAATACCCAAATATCCATGTGAATGATTCAACCATTAATACATACCTACGCTATCTGTATGCATTAAGAAAGTACCTAATTCTTTCAGATATTTCAGAATATTAAGGTTAGAAATATTGGTAAGGTTTTAGTAGTTTTATTTATATGTATAAAGCAGAGACAGTGACTTTAAGTATCACCATTCTATTTAGGATTTAATTAAAGCTCATAAAGCTTTGTTTTACTGCTTCCTATCATGTTGATTGTACCATTCCTTTCTAAAAGTATAATGTCATAAATGGAAAGTTTAACCCAGACATTCTAAAGAAAATCCTATAATCAGGATAATTTTAATTTTTATTCTATTTATTTTGAGAATAAAATCTATGTTCATACTGCTTAAGACTTATCTCCCCCTTGAAATAATTTCACATCAGCTTACTTTATTAACACACACATGCATACATACCCACATTCACCCTGATTTAATTACCACTAAAATAATTATTTTGAGACTTAGGGGTGGGTGGCATTGAGGATCACCTGACTATGAAGCAGTTGTAGCACATCTCACTCAGCATGGCACATTGCCAAATTGACTGTATTTCCCTCTTTAGGCTTTGATCATGCTTTCTTATCCTCCCTCAATAACTCATTTGACAGTTTATTAAGGCAATCAAGTTCCAAGTTTCTTGAGAAAAAGTAAATATATTTTGTTCCCCCAATAGAGTTAATCAAAGCCTTCCTTATTTGTCTACTTCTATTATTTAACCTCTAGGCTTTCCGAGTTAATTTATTCATCTAATTTACCACATATTTATGTTTTGTCTTTATCTCTACCCTTAACATTTTCTTGTGCTATAGCAGTTCCACAACTTGTTGGGTGATATATTGAGGTCACATAAAACCTAAGAAAAAAAAATATTGAGATAACAGTCAAGAGTGCACATCTTCTGGATAGCAGGCGCATAACAAAAAAGAGTATTTTGCTAATACTGAAGGAATTGGACATCCAGCGATACATTCTAAAGTGGGTTATTGGAGGTCTGGATAGGCTAGTTAAGTCAGATGTAGGTACCAATACAAATCACTAGCCAAAATATATCAGTACCAAAAGGGCATGGAAACTCCAAGTGCTGCTCAGATGGGAAATCTTACAGAATATAGGTAACTTTTAAGGGTCTGCCAATACAAATCAATAACCTTATCAGACTGCTTGCAAATGTCTTAATAGATCTTAAACAAGAATATATTTCCATATTCTTGCCTTATACTCCCCTATGTACAACTTTCCACAATCCATTTAAATAAATAAAACCCACAATCTGTTTTCATTCAACACCCTGACAATTATAGTAGCTCTCTTGTTTACATTTGATTGAAATGTGTTATATATTTGAATTTTGATCCTCATTCCCGTTTCCTGTGAAATTTTCTCTATTGATGTATTTTTTGTGAGGTGAATTCTTTATTTGATTTTTGGTTTCTTTGTTTTGTTTTGTTTTTTTCTGGTTTTTGGGTCACATCCAGCAATGCTCAGGAATTAATCCTAGCAGGCTCAGGGGACCATATGGAATGCAGGGGATCAAACCACATCACACCTTAGCAAGTAAAATGTCCTTCCCACTGTGCTATGGTTCCACAGTGCTATCACTTCTTCTCCATGTGGGGGATTAATTCTTTCTAAACTAACTTTAAGGCCCCTAGTCCAGAGAGAGCAATATAGACAATATGCACAGAAACTACTTCACTGATGGCAGGCTCCAACACATAGTATTTTATTTATTCACATTTACATTTTATTGTGAGGGGCCTGAACATGTTTGGCTGTACCCAGAGGTTTTCATGGATTGCTGCTGGTTCTGTTCTCAGGAATAATTCCTAAAGTGTTTAGAGACTATATGTGTGCCGGGAATTGATCTAGGGTTAGTCACATGCAAAGCAAGTGCCTTATCTTGTGTATTATCTCAGATCTCTTTGACCCTTTAACCCAGTATTTTACTCAGGTTACACTTTACTGACAAACTTTAGCTTTCATCCAAACATCTATTCTGAGCAGTCAATAAAGCTAAAATCAATTTTACAGATTAGGCATCTGAGTTTGCACACGTACCACCCTGTTTTCGTTTTTATTTAGAAAAGTGATATTCCTGATAGTAAAATTAAGATTTGGGAGAATTATTGGAACCGAAACGATAGCACAGACATAGGGCATTTGCCTTGCACACAGAAGCCAACCTGGAACAGACCTGGGTTTAATCCTCGCATCCACTATGATTCCCTGAGCCTTCCAGGAGCTATTTCTTAGTGCAGAGCCAGAATTAACCCATGACTGCTGATGGGTGTGGCCCCAGCACAAAACAAATAAACAAACAAAAAAGATTAGGGAAAATTGCATCATTGCCAGCGTGTAGCTAGATCAAATGCATGAAGTATGAAATAAAATTTTAAAAATACACATTTATAATTTGACTTTGAGAGTGAGTAACATTGTGACTCACAAATAATTGTTTGTTTAAAACACAACTTGTATGTGAAAAATTCCAGTGAATTGAAAACTTAGAAAGTTTTTTTTTTACTTTTTTTCTCCCTCTTTAGGTGGAAATTTATTAATTTATTAAATCACTTTTGAAAATACAGTTCCAACTCCTCTACAGTTAGTAAGACTACCTACTCAGATGAATTACAAATTATAGACGGGAGTTTTTCTGATGCAGACCACTGCCCCTTAGGAGCAAATCCTAAACTGCTCATTTTTTAAAGAACTATGGTCAAACTTGAAACTTGTGTCACTGGTAAAATGCCAATGCTTTATTCACCTCATCACTTAGTCTTTTCCCAGTGCTGTATAATTAAAACATGATTTTTTTAACATTTAGTTTGGCAATCAGTATGAATAAGAGTGAATAAAATAATCCAGACATATAAAAGAGATTATCAATTTTTACTTTCAAAATACAGGTTAGACTATTGCACTTAGAACGATAACTTAGTAGAGCTAATAACTGTATGCCATTTGAACATGGAGACATGAAAGGTAAAGCTTTGGAAAAGGTCATGCATGTCTGTATGTGTTCATGCATGCATATGTGTACATCTATATACTTTATTAATATCTTTATTTAAGCACCTTGATTACAAATATGATTGTAGTTGGGTTTTAGTCATGTAAGGAACACTTCCTTCACAGGTGCAACATTCCCACAACCAATGTCCTAAATCTACCTTCTCCCACCCCACCCCCACCTGTACTCTAGATAGGCTTTCCACGTCCTTCATTCATTCACATTGTTGTGATAGTTCTCAGTGTAGTTATTTCTTTAACTGCACTCATCACTCTTTGTGGTGAGCTTCATGTCGTGAGCTGGACCTTCCAGCCCTCCTCTCTTTGTCTGAGGATTATTGCAAAAAATGTCTTTTATTTCTCTTAAAACCCATAGATGAGTGAGCCTATTCTGCGTCTATTTCTCTTCCTCTGACTTATTTCACTAATTATAATAGATTCCATGTATATTCACGTATAGGAAAATTTCATGACTTGTACATCTATATTTTGTTTCTCCTAGTAGTGGCTTAAAGAGGAAGCACTGACAGGACTGATTTACATGAAGGTTTTATGTTTTGTTTTGTTTTGTTTTGTTTTGTTACAATAGTTCCCTGTAGGTGGCAGCACTAACAAAGCTGGGTTCAGGAAAGAAAGGTCGAGTTTTGAATTTGGAAAGAATTTTTCTAACATGGACACAGGAAGAAATTAAGTTATATTATATAATCATAATATATTTAAATATAATATAATCATAATATATTTAAATATATTTTTATTTTGATCATAGTGGCTTACATATCTTTCACATTAGTATTTTAGGTACATATTAAATTAAATATTAAAATTAAAATACAATATAAGAGATTAAGGGGAGTAAAGGAAAAGAGACTGAGAGATCATTTAGTGAGAACAGACTAAAGTTGGAGAGCAAATTGCACTATAGAAAACAAGGTTTTGTTCTCCATGCAAGAAAATAAAAATGGTAGGTTCTGCTTAAAGTATCACTTCTCATTGATAAGCATAGAAGTACTTTAACCCAGGCTTTTCAGTGAACTTTTAAAGCTGGCTAGAGTAACTGGAGTTAGAATACAACTCCATTTTGGAGAGCATAAATTCATTATCATTATTATTCAATGATTGGGATATTACTGAAAAGGTAATGAATAAATAAATTAAACAAAATATATGGTTCACCAATGTTAAAAGATATTTATATTGTATATTAAATTTAATAACTATTAATAACTAATTTACTATACAATATGGGTATTTGTCTTTTGGAATGAAAAGAGTACAAAATACAAACATGTTGAAATTTTGGTTCATTAAAACAATGACTATTAAAACAAACATTTTAATTAGTTTAATGTTCCATAATAACGTCAAAACATAGTTTATAATACTGTTTTGGAATTTGTTCCCCCTACGTAAAATGGAAGGAAGCTCACAAATAACTATATTATTTCAATTTCAGCAGCAACAGAATCTATTAATCTAAAGGGAACTGTTAGTATAAAATTTATTTTGTACCAGAACTACAACAAATAAAGGGTTTACATTTACGTTAATGGCTTGAAAATTAGAAAAGTTAAGCAACTTGCCCAATCTCACACAAAATCTAGGACCAAATCTCAGTTTGAATGATGCTCTCTACACATAGGGCACAGTGTTTATTGGTAGAAACCAACAATAGATAATTTGCTTCTACCAACAGACACAATGGAGGTACATAATAATGTCTTAGTAAAACTTATGAATGTTTTAAATTATCTTTTAAAAGCAACCACTATCTATTGTTTACACTCAAATCAAGAACTTTTACTGGAGAGGGGCTAAATCCTAGTAGTAATTGGATCTGCCAATGTTGATAGACTCCTAGAACTATACCTGGATTGCTGGTGTGGGCATGCAATGGCGAGCATCAAACCCAGGATCTCACACAATCAGGATACATACTTCAATCACATCCGCAGGTCCTAAAACATTTTTTATTCAGAGAGAATAGTAAAATAGTTTTTTCATTTTAATTTGTCAATACATCTATAAATATCGCAAAGAAATCTTCCAGAAGATAAATATAAAATCATTGTTACTATCTGCATTTGAAAGGTAAAGAAAACTCCTTTGGGAAAGTTTTGCCTGCAAATTAATAATTAAAGTGGCATTGCTTCATTTGATCTCTTAATTAATTGTTTCCTTTCATGATGATAAATAGGTTATTGATGTTACTTAGAGTTTTTCAGGGGAATCCATAATCAATATAAGAGTTCTTTGGAATTCTGCATAGCACTCTTTAGAGAAACAACAAAACCATGTGATTATGTAATCATGCATTGATTCATGTTCAATTTCCTTTTTTTTTTTGGTTTTTGGGTCACACCCGGCAGTGCTCAGGGGTTACTCCTGGCTCCATGCTCAGAAATTGCTCCTAGCAGGCACGGGGGACCATATGGAGCACTGGGATTCGAACCGATGACCTTTTGCATGAAAGGCAAATGCCTTACCTCCATGCTATCTCCCGGGCCCCTCATGTTCAATTTCTAATAATTTTAGTCTATATACTTTCAAAAATATTTTGTGATATATGTTCTAAAAATTCTATATGAACAAGCAATGTAATAATATGTCTCACTGTAATGGCATAGCTCTCTTCCATTTGTAGCAGAAAAAAAGCATGAGAAATGTTGCTCTTTTTTGTTGTTATTGGTTTTTTTTTAAATATATTTTTTATTTTGATCATAGTGGCTTACATATCTTTCACATTAGTATTTTAAGTACATATTAACATTAAATCATGGGAATATGCACCACCAAATTTGTCCTCCCCCTCCCCCGTTCCCTTTCTGCAACCCATATCCCCCACAATCCTCCCCCCTAGGCTGCTAGAGTAGGTGGTCCCCTCTTTCTTCAGCTTACTATCAGTGATCATACATCTGTTTGGTCCTGGTGTCCTCCCTTGTTTCTCCTTTTATTTGAGAGTCTAACTAGATAAATCGAGTTATGTGGTTTTGTTTGAGGGAGAGATAGGCAATAGAATGGGGTAAAGATTAAGCAAAAAAAATAAAAAAATAAAATAAAAAATAATAAAAATAATTAATTAACTAATTAAAAAGCATATGCTGAGAATGGATGGAGTTCTTCTAGTGGCTTTCTACCTCATTTGAGAGAGGACATGGAAAAGTTAATTGAAACCCCACAACAATACAAAAATATATGTCAAATTAGATATCCAGTGAGCCCTGCAGCTATTAAGAGAAGCACCACATATTAGTCTCGGTTCTGAATTAATATCATGCTGGACTGCAAAAAGGAGAAAGATAAGATAAAATAATATAAAAATAGAAAAGGAGACACCAACTACAGAAGATGAAGTAAAATGTTGCTCTTTTTAAAGTAATATTTATTCTCTCAAAATATTTTTTGGGAAAGAAACCTTTCAGGTGGTCATGTTTGATAAGGAAATTTTGCATTCACAAGTACCTTTTACTAATGAATCATGAGGTTTGTAGAATATATTATCTAATAAATGACCCCACTACTCATATGAGGTGAGTAAATCATAAAATCAAGGTCCAGCTTATATTTTCATTTTGTGAGCATGAGAGCAGCTATAGAAATGTTGACTATTAAATTTGTTTTGTGCCACTAAAATAAGCTTATTATTGCTCAGCAGAGGAGAGCCCACCTACTGTGTAGCATGTGCTGTGTTAGGCACTTGATTTTGCCAACTTCTTTGCACTTCATACCACTCTGAAAAAATCTGATGGTCATTGTAATTTTCCAAAAGGACCAAATGCCTCAATATGCCCAAATTCAAATGATGTCACAAAACAGCTTGACTCTAATGCTAAAAATTTTGTTTCTTCAACATTAGCTGCCTGATCCAGAATTGAACTTATGTGTTGTTTGCTATCTTGAGCTTATGAGCTTCTCTGACCATCTTTGACATGCTTCCCTTTGGTTTCTAATACATGGCCAGATCAGAATATCTCACGCATACATTTTCTGAACCTAAAAACTTAAATAATTGAAGATAGACCTACACAAGTAATGTTATTGCTTTGTACACACTTTTAATAAAACTTTAACTTATTCTCTTTTCTAAGGTTAAATTTTCATTTCATTACTACTGTTATCTTTGTGGATGATTATTCTTTAGAGCAAATCCCAATCATTTTATTGCTTTTGATCTTTACATTTTTCTTTATATTTAAAATGTAATGTCTAAAAGAGCATAAGCTATATAAGAAACATATTCTTCTTGCTACTTAGCAATTTCTCTTAGTTTATTTTCCATCACCTCATGCTAACATTTAAGAAATTATTTTGGAAATTTCATAATAATATAAGTGAATTATTTTAATATTGAAAATCATAATCAATATCTTGCTACTATTAAAAAATAAAGTATTAATGCATTCTGTTTCAGGGATTCAGGATGAAACATAATTTTTTAAAGAGAAAAAATAAGGTTGAGACTTTGTATATCAAGTTTGAATTCACTGGTATACCTTGCATGATGTTTATAATTATAAAAATTTCTGTGGTTGATTCCAATGTAGCTTATACCAATGAATTAAATTTTTCTAAAAATAATTTGTTATTGATAATACCTTCTTTCTTAAAATATACATTATACTAGGACACTAGACTTCAAACATAACAGAATATACTTGTTACATATTTTTATTTTATCAAAACCATTGTGATTTATAAAGTCCTTCATAGTTGGATTTCAGATATACAGTGAATCAGGACCATTCTCACCACCAGTGTTGAACTCACTCCACCAATGTTTCTAGAGTGCATCCTTTAACACCAACATTTGCCTCCCTTGCCTGCCAGTATAACAGGCCCATTTTAAGTTTAGGTTGTTATAGTTTGGGTCTCCTGATTCTATTGCTATTGGCTTTGGCTCAGATATTTAGTTCTATCCTTTTGTTCTTCCCCGATGCACCTGAGACCACTTGGCTCTGGCTCCCATTCTTTTTTTTTCTTCTTAATCTTATAGAAAAATGCATAAAAATGGGGTAAAACAAAGTAACCTGTGTCCAAAGTTTTTAAGAAAAAAATATTTTATTTCTAAGAAAAAAATGATAAAAAAAAGAAAAGGGGGGTGGTGTTTTTGTGGAGTGTTTGCTATGTCAAAGGTGTATTCCAGTCTCATTTGCCTTAGACAAGCGACCAGGATAGCTGGACTATTAGAATGAATTTCCAGTATTTCTCTCATACTTGAAATATTTTGAGTATTATTTCAAGTATTATTCCTTTGATCCTTCTCACCATTATGAAGGTTGGTGTCTCTATTTTGATGTCAGATGTGCCCTCTTTTGCTGTGTTGCCTAGATCATTTACATCATAATCAACGGCATAATAAAAATTCATCTCAAGTGCCAGGTAAGGAGGCAAGATGAGTTTATGGGGATTTCATGGCAGGACAGTGTTTCAGAAGGAGACTATTTAGAGACATACTGAGATTGGGGAGTCTGAATCCAGGATAAAACAATGATCCTCTAGCAGACCAGAGAACCAAGAGAAGAGGTTCAGAGGAGTCTATTATCTCAAGTTCAGAGACTATTTTGGTCTGTGGCTGAGACCAAGTCCCACATGCAGGACTGTTGGAGAATTGGAGTCTCAACTCTAAGAACACAAGTCACACCCATGTGAGGGGCTACCAGCAACCCTGGTAGGGTTGCTCAGGACAGTGGAGACAAGTTTCTGAGAGCCTTTCAGCTGAAGGGACTATAGTCCTCCCTGATCCAGTCCAAAGATCAGGGGCCTTATTCTAGGAGTTTCCCTAGCTGGTACCATGAGTGTGTGCCTTTTGTAGCATCTGTGTCTATAATCCAGGAAGAAAGTTTACCCTGTGTTCATTCAAGTCTTCCTGTGCTGCTCAGAGCTTCTCTGACCTGCCAGTCCCTACCTCACTCTCTCTTCTTCCCAGCAAAGGAAAGCAGTGAGGAGGAGAACTTCCTAAAAGATACAGAGACAACTTTCTCAGAACTCCCTGTCAAGTCCCAGGCCATGAGCTCTGAGGATGCCAGTATATACTCAGTCCCCAGAGAACTGAGGTCCAGAAAGTAGCCGATGGGAAGTCAGGCAGGACCTGAGGGTCTTTGGGGAGTCCCACTGACTCATCCATGGGCATTCCTGAAGGGTGAGGGGTGCAGGGCACTTATGTCTCCAGACTTGGTCCCATTCTCTGAGTGCTTGGGTGACAGGTTCTCTTGAGGCACCCTAGTCCCATCTGAGTCCCTAAAATGGTCCCATCGGCCCAGAAGCAGGCGCCAATGTGAGTGATCATGTAGCTTGGCTGATCTGGGGGCTCAAAGAAGAGCAGTCGAGGTTACTCTCATTGAGTCTCTTACCCTCTTACTATTTAAAGCACGTGTGGCCGCACCTGTTGAATAAGTTGCTGGACATAGTACATTTCACTGGACTAGACCTCTACCCAGATCCAAATGAACAAGACACTAAAGGGAGGGTTCAGGCTGCACTGAGGGTGATGAGGACTCCCCAGTAATAGAGCATAAATAAAATATTTAGGAAATTAGATTTTGAATATATAATTCCCATGTTTGATGAATTTCCACAACTTTGTTTTAATAAAACCAGTGATTAACAACAATATGGCAAAATTTCCAAATATTTTAAGCTAGCTCCTGAACCATAATGAACTACTCCAGTACCCACAGATTCTTCTTGAAGCCTCTCTTCTATTTTACTGTTGTCACATGTCACAAATGCCACACTCTATAATGACTAATGTTTTCTCCTAAAAATCAAAAAGTGATAGTATTCTTCTCTAAGTTACTGGTCCTTGCTGTGCCTAGAACATTATAGAAGCTCTGTAGATATCTACAGTGAATATCTATGACATTAAGCAATCTTCCTTCCCTACCCTGGCTTTTGGGAACGATTATTGTGCTCTATTTTCATATTATCACAAATGCAGTTGAGCAAAGTCCACTCTTGTGATATTAAATTACATTAGATTAGGGTCCATATAAAATTAGTGACTGAATTTTACTCACATTTGTTTTTCACCTCAAATTTCATGTGAAAACAGAAAGGAACCCTGCAGAAAGCTATCGATATTTATTTTCCTTGGATCCACCTGGCCTATATTTCTAAAGTAGCTGCCCTAGAATCTGCTCTAGGAAAGAAGCTGAGTGTTGACCTTGATAGTAAACATTTCTCAGCAGATTCTCTGCAGCAATTATTCTTGACTGAACAAAGCAATCCCTTTCAATATAACTACTTTTCTTCCCAGACAAAAGCGTGTAGGGAATGATGAATAGATCAGAGCCATGTATATTCAGCATTCCTGACTTTAATTTTAGAATATCCTGTGCAACTATCCTGGCCTCCACTATTCTGGTGGTTGGCAGAAAGTGGGACATGGTAGCAGGACATGGTTGTTTCTTTATGGTACAACCATTCTGCCCTTTGAATTTTCATCTCTATTAAGCTGTACAACTTTATTAGCTTAATTCCTTAACCAACTTACACACTAGAAACATGGCATCAAGGTCCATTCCTTAGTTACCTCAATTAGGCAGTTCTTAACTTTATGAAATATTAAGGTTAATGTTCATCTCTGAATTGGTCCCTTACCTCTACCTATTCTCCACCCATGGGGGTAGTCACTAATAAGACCACATAGGTCTTATTATACCACATAGGGGTAGAGACCTAATAAGACCACATAGGTTAGGAAAACTGATTTCGATTCCACAGCTATCCTGTCTGTCAAGCAGTATCTTTGCCTGTTTGTAGAGACCTTATGGTCTCTTATAGTGGAAGTTTCCTGAGCCTGTTTTATCTCTTCAACTTTGTGTTGATTATTTTCTGTGTTGGCATTGCTTCCATTCAGAATCCCCCTAGGACGGGAAAACAAGATTTCCACTTAGGTCACCATCCTCATATGGGTC
The DNA here is from genome assembly GCA_004027635.1 of Crocidura indochinensis. Lineage (NCBI taxonomy): Eukaryota > Metazoa > Chordata > Mammalia > Eulipotyphla > Soricidae > Crocidura > Crocidura indochinensis. The sequence goes on from PVKC010001829.1 coordinate 41,294, forward strand.
ATTGTCATCTCTTGATCTCTTTTTAAACTCTATATTTATACCTACTATTTAACTCAGGAATCAGCATTGTTTTTTATTTTATTTAAAAACCATATTCACTAATATTCTAAGTGTATACATAATAAAGTAGATTATTTTCTTTATATAAACTGATTTTAAATAAATTGCTAGACCAACTTCACAAGACCAAAGTGATATAAGAAAAGTGATAGAATGTCTTGGACACTTTGGTGGTAGTAAAGTTGAAATAACTGCACATAAAAACAATGAACATTGATAGTATTATAAATATATCACTAAGTAGTCATAAATATTAAAATGTAAAAAACATTGATAAATGAAAAGATCCAAATAATGGGCACAGAGAGATAGCACAACGGTGTTTGCCTTGCAAGCAGCCGATCCAGGACCAAAGGTGGTTGGTTGGAATCCTGGTTTCCCATATGGTCCCCCATGCATGCCAGGAGCTATTTCTGAGCAGATAACCAGGAGTAACCCCTGAGCACTGCTGGGTGTGTCCCCCACCCAAAAAAAAGAAAAGATCCAAATAATTTGAAGGAGCATTTCCTCTCCTTTAAATGTTACATGTTATTATAAAAGATAGAACAATAGATTGTCCTATCAATCAATTGTCCTATCAATTGTATGCAATTGATTCAGGTTCATTTGGTAGCACTAACTATGCCAAGAGCACTTCTAAAAGTTACCCTTGAACAGAGAGCCAGGAGTGATCCCTATGCACAGCCAAGTGCAAAACAAACCCTACTCCAGAAGCTTTACTCTGAATTACAATAATCATATGACCTCAATATTTATATTAAACTAAAGGAATTTCTAAGACATTAAAATAAAATCAAATGAGAGAGATAAGAGAAGAGATGGGGGCACTGGTGATGGGAAAGTAAAGGGGGGGTGTTCTTGTTGTGACTGAAACCCAACTACAATTATGGTTATAATTACGGTGTTTAAATTAAAAAAATTATAAAAATAAATAAAAGATCTGGAATAGCCTAAACATCTAGGTAAAAGAACGAAATAGTAGGATGCATGCATTATGATCCCATGACTTATTATGAAACATTAGCTAAGAAAGCATGACATTGGTGTAGATAGGTAAGTTAATCAATAGAACAGAAAAAAAAAGAAGAAATGCCATCCCAATACTTAGAGAACTGGTAGGAGGTTAGATTCAAGTTACTAGAGACAGCACTGAAATCATATATTTATTTTCTTTTGGGGGGGGGCACACCCAGTGATTCTCAGGGGTTACTCCTGGCTATGTGCTTAGAAATTGCTCCTGGCTGCCTTGATCCTGGAGGCCAGCTCTCCCCAGGTGAAGCTTACTCCCTAGCTTGGGGGTGGGTGGTGCTGGGAGGCTTGGCAGGTCCCCGGCCTTTCCTCTATTTCTCCCCTGGACTCTAGGCCTGGCCTGAGTGCCACCTCGGGTGGCCTGCTGTGGTTCCAGGTGGGCTCTATTAGGGGTCCCCAGGCTTCCCCTCCCATTGTAGGGGAGGAAGAGCAAAGGGAGGGGCCGGGCAGATAGCTGGCTTCTGGTTTCTTGATCCTGGAGTCTAGCTCTTCCCAGGTATGGGGTTAGGGGACACCCCATTCCGGAGGCTTACTCCCTAGCTTAGGGGGTGCTGGGAGGCTTGACAGGCCCCCAGTCATTCCCCTATTTCTCCCCTACTCCAGTCCTTCCCTGGTTGCCGGCCCAGGTGGACTCTATAGTGGTCCTCAGGCTTTCCCCCTTTCTCTCCCGACACTAAGCGGGAGGACAAATGGGGTGGATGGCAGACCGATACAGCACTGGTGAATGTCAGGACATTATGTCGTGACATTCACTTTTTTTCTCATTGGTCTCCATTTCATAAACAAGTGGTGCTAGGGATTGTGTGGACTAGAAATGATGAGACAAGTAACAGATAGAAGAGATGGAAGATTTTAGGTATTTTGCTGACAGTGAATGTGCAGTTACACTTATACCAAACATTGTAAACCATTTTACTTTAGCAATAATGAATTAATCAGAAGCACTTCTGTATCTTGAATTTAGACCTGTCTTAGTATTCATGCAAACTCTTTAAAATTTAGACTCTTATCTGTAAAAGAGAAATAATGAAATATTTCATCCCTAATTTTTTTTTATTTTTACTTTTTAGCTACACTCAGCAGAGCTCTAGGTTTATTCCTGGAAGTATGCTCATAAAATAGGTTGCTGTGGTTTGCACCCAGATTAGCCACATGCAAGGCAAAGACCCTACATACTATAACACTTCTTTGACCCCATCCCTACCTACTTTTCTTAAGAAATGGTAGAAAGTAATGAAAACATGATATGAATTTAGAGTATATTTTCTTTAGGTATATCTCACATTCACAATTTTGTTTACACATGCAAGAAATAGACCATAATTTAATTCATAGTATATTTAGTTCATAGTGTTTTGTCTTATTTGTAATTTAAATTACCATAATGTGAACATATAAAGTTAAGAAAATATTTTCTTCATATGTATGGCTTACAAAAAATATTTCAGTTAATTTTTGCTTATAATCATTATATTTATTTAATAGTAATGAAATTTTGTTTAAACTTGAAAGACTTAGGAATATGCTAAAATATGGCAAAATTATGAAAACATTATAATCTTGATATGGATATATTTTATTTTTATAAATTGACCAAATTTAAACACAAACACATGAGTAGAGCTTTCTTAGTTAATATTTAAATAATTACCAACCTGACTATACTTTAATCAATAAACTATTAGCAGATATTTGGAATACAGTTTTCTCAAGCAATAACACAATGGAATTAAATTTTTGTTTCAATATTATATGTGTATTTTTAAAAAACATACAATATATGTGTTTTATATGCATATACATGTCACATATGTATACACATATATACTATATATACATATATATTTTAGTATACCCTCAACTTACTAGTTTATACATAAGGTGTGATTTTATAGTTATTATACATACTTTTAAATATCTCTTATAAATTATAAAATTAAGTCATTTTATTTCATCAGTAAGAAGCACAAACATTTTTTTTGTTTGTTATTTTGGTTCACTCCCTGCAGCGCTCAGGAGTTACTCCTAGCTCTATGCTCAGAAATTGCTCCTGGCAGGCTCGGGAAACCATATGGGATGCTGGAATTCAAACCACTGCCCTTCTGTGTGCAAGGCAAACACCTTACCTCCATGCTATATCTCTGGCCCCCACAAAATTATTTTTAATACTGATTAGAAAGTACATAATCTAGAAATAATATTAGAATATGTTAGAGATAAGGATAAGATACTGCCACCACATAATTTTTTCTCAGTCTTAAAATTTTGTCATTAATGGGGCCGGGCGGTGACGTTGGAGGTAAGGTGCCTGTCTTGCCTGCACTAGCCTAGGACGGATGGCGGTTCGATCCCCCGGTTTCCCATATGGTCCCCCAAGCCAGGAGTGACTTCTGAGCACATGGCCAGGAGTAACCCCTGAGCGTCACTGGGTGTGGCCCAAAAAACAAAAAACAAAACAAAACAAAAATTTGTCATTAAAAACAAGCTTGACCTGGGTCAACTGATTGCTTGTTTATGAGACATAAATGGAGCCATCTCATTGCCCTTCAATGAATACATTTGGAATAAGTGGTATGGTTGGAAAAAGATTCCTCAATATTGAATCAATACTTAATTGTTCCATTAGATCAACTGCGATTTCTATTACTGCTAACAACAAATGGTTGCAAGTGGTTAGATGAACATAGACTGGAGGTTAGAGAAGCAAAGACTGGAACCTTAGCACTTATATTGAAAATAAAGCATTTTATTCTTAGAGATATTGCATACTGCACCTCAAGTGAGCGATATTTACTCTGGGATTCTCAAAAGTATAGTGAGCTTCAATGTGATTCATCCTTTGAATCATCTTGCAAAGTTATCCAGCCTGTCCTTTAATATGATCTTCCCATAAACTTCAGATTCTTCTTCCTTCTATAATACAGCATAATTTCCCAAGAAATCTTTCATGTATATCAATTATATTTTTATGTCTCCTTGACAGAAAAAACAGAAGATAATCAAATGAGTCATTCAATGGAAACCTACTGAATACCAGAAGGATAGCACAGGGATTATAAAGTCCTTGGCATGAATATTGTTTATCCTGTTGGGTCTTTATCACCTCAGATGGTTTCCTAGCACATCTAACAGAGAATCCCTGAGCATAGAGCCATGAGAACTCCCTGAGCACTAAGGGATGTGGTCTAAGGTGGGGGGTGGAGGGTATTGAAAGAAAGAATGGAATGCTTAGACCTTTAACTTCAGAATCTTTTCATTTTTTTTTAAATATTTTTCGTTGCAGTGCTTAATGTTAATGTTCTGTTGCGAATCACTGGTACTTCTTGATTTGTTTATTTAAACAAATTATATTATCTTTTTTAACTTAAAGGAAGACATCAAGTCCCATTATGTTTGAATAGATATTCCAGTAAACATAATTATATAGTGACTAGTTAAATTGGGTGCAAAACAACCCAGGAGCAAATTGCAGCACTAAAAGGATTCTTCTCCTTACTATGATTATTACTTTACTTTTCTTAAAAGTTGACTGACTCTTGGGTCAAAGTGGTGGCTGAAGTGGTAGGGTGTTTGCCTTGCACATGTCCCAAATGGTCCCCAAGCCAGAAGTGATTTCTGAGCAAATAGCCAGGAGTAACCACTGAGTGTCACCAGGTGTGTCCCAAAAGCCAAAAACCAAAAACCAATAAAAAAAAAAAAAAGGTTGATTGACTCTCCAGGGGTTTGTGAGAGAAATTTACATATTTGTCTTTTAAAGTAAACTCTAGGAATAAATAATAGTAGAAAATAAAAAAAAAATCCCATATCAATTGTTTTTGATGTTGGACAATTAGCAGAAACTAATAGTTTACATTTTAATAACATTGTAACCATCTGTTAAATGAAAGCATTAATCTTGATTAGCTTCGTTACGGATACTTGAAGTTGTGGTTTACTGATGTGTACATTGATAAGAATATTTTGTATTATGTATGGCTTTAATTTCCACAGTGAGAAGTAAGTGAAGAGAATAATATAAGCTTAAATAATGTGCTGATGAAGCTTTAAAAAAAGTAGAAAGCCAGTAATGCTGTAGAAGAAACAAGAAACTTGGACAAAAATCAATTAATTTAAACTAGAAAATGAGAATTATTTCAGTTTTCTTGTCTTATACTACATAAAGCTTAATATGCATCACCCTATGCTGGCTTGCCAAATACTAATGAACTGGTTGTATATTTTTCTCTTTATTTTTGTAATCAAAATATTGTGAACCAGAAAATGTAAAATCATCTTCTTTA
>PVKC010001830.1:0-47448 GCA_004027635.1 Crocidura indochinensis
AACCGATGACCTTTTGCATGAAAGGCAAACGCCTTACCTCCATGCTATCTCCTGGGCCCTTTGAAGAGGGTTCTAATAGCCTTGGTAGCATCTGGGATACATTCTGGTTGTTTTCTTAAAGAAGGAGCTTGCTGACTAAATCCTGGCACGCTGTCAATCCAGCCCTGGGTTTGATCTTTAACAATGCCTATAGTTTATTAAGCCATACCAGGCCTCCGGAGCACAGAGCCAGGCATCCCAGAGCTAGAGTTGACTTGATAAAACTCAAAGCTGCTATTCTAAAACCCCCGCCAAAATAAAAAAAAATTCAAGAGGCCAAGAGTATCTCAGTGGTGAAGACCTTGCTGGAGTGAAGCTCTAAATTCAAGCCCCACTGTTGCTGCATTTCCAAAATTCAAGCCTAGCCACACTGTGTTATTTGGCATAGAAGTTCTACTGTTTGATATTTAGATATTGGAATGAATTTCCAGCCATACTATAATTGAGTTTGGTGAGTAGAGCAGTATTACTGACAGGTGACGTGATACATTTTTGTGTACCACAATTAAAACTGCACTAGAATCACATCTAAAGGTATGTGTGTCCAGGGAGCATAAAAATATTTACAAAGGAACACAAAAAATCAGAAACCAAAATGAAATTATAAAAACACCTTTTAATAACATCTCCCAAAAGTAAACAAAAATTTACATTGCACTAGCAGAGAGAAAATCTTCAAGCTTGGCTTCTTCTACTTAATGCTTGACCAATTTTCTATGGGTTCTTTGTTGCAATTTTATTTGCTTTAGTTCCGGTATTTTTGTTTTTATTTAATTGTCTGTAGAGTCTATTCACCTCATTGATAGTGTAAATTTAGTACAAAAGGTAACATCATTTTTATTTACTTCTTTCCTCCGATTGTCTTTTAAAGATATACAGAATTAAAGACTGAATGTGGGGCCCGGGAGATAGAATGGAAGTAAGGCGTTTGCCTTTCATGCAAAAGGTCATCGGTTCAAATCCCGGTGCCCCATATGGTCCCCCGTGCCTGCCAGGAGCAATTTCTGAGCATGGAGCCAGGAGTAACCCTGAGCACTGCCGAGTGTGACCCAAAAACCAAAAAAAAAAAAAAAAAAAAAAAAAAAAAAAAAAAAAAAAAAAAAAAAAAAAAAAAAAAAAAAAAAAAACAAACAAAAAAGGCTGAATGTTAAAATTTTTCAAAAACAGTGAATCACAAAAATATTTTCAGTATAGAAACACCAAAAGGAAGGCAAAACATTTAGGAAGATACTTTAAAACATTGCATGTGAGTAAAATTTTTGAATCATAATGTGAAAACAGTGATATATTTTCAAATTTTGATATGGATAAGCACAAAGATAATCTAGTAATTTATGTGTTTGCCTTGCTTATATATTGTTTGAGTTCAATGCCCAACCCTGTAAATGATATCTTGACTAGAGTCAGGAGTCATTCTTCTGCACAAAATCAAGGGTAAGCCCACAGCACTTCTGGATAAGGACAAAAAACATAATGATAATAATGACGATGATGATAATAATAATAATACAATTTAATAGGTGCTATGCTTGATTTCTATTACAACTATTATTCTTTCCTTTTTGTGTTCTTAAAACAGTGTGCTCATCAGAATAGTAAACACAATTCTGAGGATACTATATCACACACACAGCAATTTGTATGATAATTTCTTTTTCTTGATTGCAATTTACTCTTTAAAAATGCAAATTGTATAATTACTACCAGAGATGTTCTATGTGTAGCATTGAGAAAAGGATGAATAAATTGCCATAAATTCTTCAGAATAGTGGGTATACAATAAAAAAAATGAGTTTACATTAGATAAAATCATTGCAAAAGTAGCATACTATATGAAGGTCTCTAATCAGAAATCTTGAGTTTTTTGTGATAATCAAACATGCTACTTTACCTCTTCTAAAAGGTGATAAACATGATAACCTCTTTTCATTTTTGGTTAATGCATTATCACACAATCTAAAGTTAAAAATGTAACCTGCAGTTGTGGATGCTGGTTATAGCTCAAATGATAAACCATTTGCCTAAAGTGGGTGATACCTTGAGTCTGTTTTCTAGCCTGGTTTGACCATCCAAGTACTATGGTGTGATATCTAATATGTTAAAAATAAACCCCCAAGGGCCTGAGTGTTAGTTCAGTGGTAAGGTGTTTTTGCCTTGTGTGTGGCTGACCCAGGACAGTCCTAGGTTTGATCCTCAGGATCTCATATGGATTCCGGAGCCATGAGTGATTTCTGAGCACAGAGCCAGGAGTAAACCCTGAGTGCTACAGGGTGTGACCCCAAACAAACAAACAAAAAAAACAAAAATAAAAATAAACAAACCTTCACTGATGTAAAAGTTGACCAAATGTCATCCAGAAAGACTAAATTTTTCATCTACTTTTGCAACCAAGTTTATAGTCAAAAAAGTAAACTTTAGTGAATACATGCAAATAGTACTATATACAGTATTATGTATATTTCAACTTAAATAATACTTATGACTATATAAAAGTTAAATAATGAAGTCTTCTAAAGTAGATATAAGAGTTAACAATTAGGGGCCTGGGAGATAGCATGGAGGTAAGGCATTTGCCTTTCATGCAAAAGGTCATCAGTTCGAATCCTGGTGCCCCATATGGTCCCCCATGCCTGCCATGAGCAATTTCTGAGCATGGAGTCAAGAGTAACCCTTGAGCCCTGCCGGGTGTGACCCAAAAACCAAAAAAAAAAAAAAAAAAAGAGTTAACAATTAATGTTAAAGTTTCTTCCAAAACTGATATATACCAATTCTGTTTAGACACAATAAACATCAAATGCTTTGCAATTAAGAATATAATAAGAAGGGGAACACAAAAAGGTGGATTGAGATGTTGAGTCCAAGTGTCAGGATCCAATTTTATGTGTCTCAGCCAATAGCCATATCCATATGTTCCTACTTAATTTTTCTTACAGAGAACAATCAGAAACATTTACCAGGTGGCTTGGCTGGGCAAGAGAGCAAGGTAATTATCTGGTGTGTACCTCAGTCATTCAAATATGATAAATGGAAACACTAATTTAGCCATTTGTCTAATTCACAGAGGAGATGTAAAACTATATAAAAGAACTTTGAAAATTGATGTATTATGTAAATCCATACTACAGAAATTTTTGCAAATGATTATTTGATGCACAAACTTGAAAGGTTTAATCAAGCACATAATAAAAGATTATCTTTGAAATCAAACAAATATAATTACATCCTGAATCTATTCTATAAAAGCTAAATATTCAGAAGACAAATTTCTAAGTCTGATAAGACAATGTTTCTACCTTGTGAAAATCAGAAGAGTAAATGTTAGTAGATTCTTGAAAGAACTGAAAAGATTTATATGATTATTAACATATAGAAGACACTAAGCAAGTCATAATTATGCTGTGAATAAAAACCCACCAATCTAATACATGCGGTCTTATGAATATTCTATATTAAGGCAGTTTTTTTTAATTTGCTTTTTTTTGACAGTCACTCCCTGTGACTGTCAGGGGTTGGCTATGTGCTCAGAAATCACTCCTGGCTCAGGGAACCATATGGGATGCCAGAGATCGAACCAAGACCTGACCTGGAATGACCACATGCAAGGCCAACATCCTACTGGTGTGCTATCACTCTGGCCTCTTATGACATTGCTTTTATATGTAAAATCGTCTGCTGACTAGATGAAAAAGAACCACAGATTTTAATAAGTCATAAAATAAACAATTCTTGCCCCTAGGTTTACAGTGTAAAAATAGATTAACTATATTAAGGATTACATCTGACCATGGAAGATGAGTAGCATTACATCTCAAGTTAGATGTATTATGCTAATATTTTACATGCATCAAATAAATTAATCATGTTAATTTCTGTGAAAGACCAGCTGACCTGGGGGTGATAAGAGGTGGCTTGCTGAGCATACAAAAGTTCAGAGGAAAAAAAGCTGTATGATAATTAGCTCTAAAGATGATAACTTCTACTCAATGAGTGATTCATTTTTATTCAATGAATGATTCAAGTTTAAGAAAGTAAAAGATTAAACATATTTTTCTTTTAACAGGTATTTGTTATGTCTAAGTATTCCTTTGGTGTAGAATCCGGAGACACATCATTTCCACCTGTTGAATTATGATAAAGAATTCAAACTTGTAAATAATTTTTTGTATTCTTACAGCTATGAGCCCATCAGATAGGTATGTGAAAGATAACTAAGAAAAAGAAGCTCCAGAGGAAAGATGATAACATACACATTTGTATGTTATTTGTAGCCAGCCAAATCAACTGGAGGCAGAGTACATCCAAAAGACAGAGAATATGTGTATTCAAATCAGACTGGTTATATCTTAGATTCTTTACTTGAAGATCACTTCTTGTTAAAATAACAGTCATAAAACAACTATGGCCTCTGGCCATTGTGCTCCTCCAGTCTGGAAATAAAAACAACAAAGAGTGTGGAGTCAAGGTGAAACTGAGGTGTTTAATCATAAAGGAAACACATGGCTGAAACTTGTTTAATATCTGGTATTTTTGACATATAAGAATACGTGGAGGAGCAAGAGCAATAGTGTAGATGTAGGGCTTTTGCCTTACATGTGGCTGACCCAAGATGGATCTAGTTCAATCCCTGTGTCCCATATGGTCACCCAAGTCAGGAGCAATTTCTGAGTTCAGAGCCAGAAGTAACCACTGAACGTCAATGGGTGTGGCCCACCCAAAAACTGTAATAATTTCATTCAATTTATCTTGTAGATAAAGTTTTAATCTACAAAATTCTGTAAAAATATATGGAATAGTCTCAATAAGATCTTTGAATATAGTTGTTATGTCCTCGGTTTGATAGAAAAGATGCTAATAAAGAGACTGTAAATAAATTTTAATACATTAGGTACATTTAATAAATATATTAAATATATATGGACCACAGGGTACTTGATAAGCATTATAATATACTAAGTATTACATAGAACTCTCACTGTTCATGAAGAGATATTACTTACCGGTGAACATATAGTTCCTGGCACTAATGAAAAAAGACATTGATTTTTGAATTAATCTAAGTCATTTTAGCTGATACACATTTTCCCATGTCTGAATCAGATTTAAAACCAAGAACCAGAGTCCTATGAATTACATATAATAAGAAATATTCTATGATGGGGCAGGAGCAGTGGAGCAGGTGGCAGGATGTTTGTCTGGCAAAAAAAAGAAAAAGAAAAAGAACTTGAAATGTAACTTAAGAGGTTAAACCTCTATGATGTTCTCAGTTACCATAAAATTAAAGATACTAAAAAGATAGCAAGTAAATGCTTTATCTACAAATTAAGAAATGGATTCTCACTCAGAATATAATAAAATTGTGGAATTTCAGAATGCAATATTTATTTAAGCCATTTATTTTTTTATACTTATAAAATCTTGGCATGACTAAATGGTCATATAGTTTCCTCTTCTTTTTTACCTTTTGTTCTAAATTCTGAAAAGTTTTGTATTTGGAAGCAAATTTTCTGAAGAAGGTTTATATAAAAGTTTAATATGAATTTGTAATTTACATGAAAGTGACAGTTTTGAGAAAATTGCTAAAACAAACGAGTTTTTAAATTAGTGAAGCTTGATGTGTGGAGCAGAATAGGGCATGATCTTTAAAAGTAGTTGTGGATAAATAGTAACATGACTGGAATATTGGTATTAACAGATACAAATATATAAATAAATAATATTAAGACACAAATGAGAATTGTTATAATCCACCAATTTTCATCATATAAATAATTCTGTTGCAATAAATATGTGCTTACTTTATAGGCACTGCATTACTGCCTGTCTTCTTTCTGCCTGTCACAGAATTAGAAGTTACATTTATCATTGTGGCTGGTAAGTGAACTTAAATTTTTCCTTTGTTTAAGGGATGCACAACCAAGCTGGTAAGAAGCTCATTTCAATACCCCCAGGAACACTTGTTCCCAAGATTACTGTGAAAATCATGCCCAATTGAGTGGCATTTTAGAACTGCTGATTTTAATCTTGACAAGATTTACAAAAAAAGATTCATTAATAATGTTATAAAAATGTTTTGGGGTGGAGCTGGAGCGATAGTGCAGCAGTAGGTTATCTTGCACGCAGCTGATCCAGGACAACTGTGGTTTGATCCCCAGTGTCCCATATGCTCCTCCAAGCCAGGAGGTATTTCTATGCATAGATCCTGGAAACCTCTGAGCATCACCAGGTGTGGCCTTCAGAAGAAACACAAAAAAAATTGGGGGAGTTTCAGGTTTGAAATTTGAAATGTTACAAAAAAGACATTTGATTCCTATGCACAGTGAGGCATCCTATGACAAATGGTTTTATTATGACTCAGGGACTATCAACGAGTTATAATATTGCATTAATACTAAATAATTATGAGAGATGGAAGAAAATTATCTCATTAAATAAGACAGCTATGTTACTTTCCAAGAAAACCCATTTAATGTGATATTATAGGGAGTTTCTGACTTTCATTAGAAATGCCCATATGGCAATGAACTGAAAGGATATGACAGCACTGATTAAATTTCAGAAAATATGAGAATCAGAAAACAAAATAATACTGTGTATATCACAAAATTTTTCAAAATACATTTAAACTCTATTTAGAGATTAGAAACTCAATAAATTTAAACTTATAGGGTGCTTACTCACATATGGCCAACCTGGCTTTGATCTTGAGCACTCTCAGTATTACTCTGATCCCACCATGATAGATCCCTGAAATCAGAGACAAGAGAAACTTCAGAGCACTGAAAGGTATGATCCTCTCAAATCCAAACAAAAATTCAGTCTACATAAAATATTGCTGAGGTGTTATACACTTGTGAGTAGAAAGCAAGGAGCAAAGTTTAAGCAAAACAGAGGTCTTCTAATCTGGGGTAGACAGTCTCTTTCTATTGACTCATATCTGGTGTGATTTTTATTGATAAAATGTAATTTTTTAATTTACAGAGTTAGAGCTACAAAATTAGAAGATGTGGGAAAAATTCAAAAGTTTTTTTGTTTTAATCAAAAGTAACATCCAGTTTAGGATAGTGATTTCTCTAAAGGATACTGTACTGTAATACTTCGGTATCTATTTTGTATGCCCAACATCCTGCTCATTGAAGAGAATAACAGGCTAGATTTTTTTATTAAATAAAAAAATGAAAGAAAAATTACCCAAGAATTTTGGTCTGACACAGATGTGTAGAGAGAGAAAGGTGAACAAATTTAGAATCAGCCAAATACAGAACATAATTTGGTAGCTTTATTTAAACAAAATGAATATTATTATGAAATAAAGGCTCAATACCTTGTTAATATGTTTAAAATTTTAATTTAGTATTCAACAATGGAATTTAAATAAAATGATATGGTTGACAAGACTTAAGCAATGAATTTTCATTCCATATTCTAAAGACTACAATGTCCAGTATAAAATTATTGACCAAATCAAACCACAGTCATCATTTCCTTCTTGACTTAAAAATGACCACCTGCTCACTATTCTAAAATGGAAGCAAAGTCTGTGTGTGTTGTGCCTGTGTTCATGTAGGTGCATATAAGAGAAAGATACCATTCCTTCTCATAAAGGTCACAGGTCCCATAGCACATGGGCCCCTCATTTATGGCCTTATTTAAATTAAATACTGGCCTTTGTCTTCCTATTATTCTGAAGGTAATGGCATACATTTCTATTGTTAAAACAGTCAAATCAGAACTTGACTTATCTAAAATTGTTTATTAAAATTTATTTCCTTGCTTTTAAGATTTCTTAAATGCTCTCAATATTTCATTATGAATAAAATATTCAGACAAACAGATAAGAGCCAGGTGGATAAAAACACATGTATGAGTTATTTATCTAGCTTACAAATGTTGTATTTCCCTGACTACCCAATGGTTACTTTAAAATTTTTCAGGAGGCAGATTCTAAAATGTTTTAATTATCAACATAAAATATTTAATTATGTTATATGCTATTATGTTATCATTTTTATCTTACATTTTCCTCATAAAATTACCTGCTGATATGATGAGATCCCAGTTTTCAGCATTCTCCAGTGGTAACAAAATGAGAGATGACATTGAGCATTTACATGTTTTTGTGCAATGCAGAATACTTGCTTACGAAGAAATTTGGATCAGAACAAACCTATTATCTACTTTATCAAAATTTTTCATAAGATTCACTGTTGAACCTTCATTTATCTTCCACAGACACATATATTACTGAATACAGTATTGCCTCTTGATTTCTAAAGCATGAATGATCTTTTCACTTTTCATAGCAACCCTAGAAGTTCTCAAAAGTATATATAGAAAGAGGAAACATGATGCTCAAGGTGACTTAGCTAGAGAGTGCATATTACATATTTTGCAATCAGTTTGTTTTCAGAGACCACTGTTAGCCATAATCCATTATAGTTTCATATGTTAGTTAAAGTAGAGTTCTAGACTTTATATCATAGAAGTACCCATAACCTAATATTTTTACCCTGAATAACAATATCTAATCCAATCATAGTATTCACAGAATAAAATGACCAACATAATTGTTTCTGTAAAAAATAATAATTTGCATCCATTAGAAACAGATGATGAGAACCCAATTACCATCAGAGTTCTGAATCACCCCCTAATCTTTGTGGTATTTTAAAAATAGTTTGGTTTTCAAAAAGGCTCATGAGAAGCTGGAGAGATAGTGGCGAGTGAAAAGCTTGTTTTGAATACAATAAGCCTGTGTTCAATTCTTACACCATACATAGTTCCTATGAAACAATAGGAGGGAGGGATCTCAGAGCATTGTTTGCAGGACTGTTCTGAGTATTTAATCTTTTTTTTTGTGAGTGTGGTTTTTGGGTCACACCCGGCAGTGCTCAGGGGTTACTCCTGGCTCCATGCTCAGATTTGCTCCTGGCATGCACGGGAACCATATGGGACGCCAGGATTCGAATCAATGACCTGCATGAAAGGCAAATGCTTTTTTTTTTCCATGCTATCTCTCCGGCCCCCTGGACTGTTCTGAGTACCACTATCTGTGGCCCCTTAAAAAATTAAGTAAATAAGTAAATAAAGGCCCTTTAAATTATTTCCAAGATGATAGATTTAAAGAAAAATTAATATCTGCATTTCTGCCTTAAATTTTTTATGATATAAACAAAATTCAGAAGTAGCCTTTTACTTTTGCTTTCACACAAAAAGAAGAAATTCTATGCGGTAGACTGATTAGCCTCAAAAAAGGTCATAGATCCACCAGTGAATTAGCTGATATGCTTGGAAATTAAGCTCTAACCTGCCCTGAATGAAAGAAATGCTGCTTTGGAAAACTTCAGGTAGATCTGGAAAGTGGAAAATAAGAGACTCGATGTGTTTGTCCCCTTAATTCAATTTGTTCTGTCTATCTTATTCACAGAACATTCCTCTAAGAGTTTATATTTGCCTTCTTGTTGAAATTAATGCTCTTAGGGAAATAGAAAGTCTGTCTCGAGGACAGTATGGGTGGGGTGGGGAGGAGGGAGATCTGGGAAATTGGTGGTGTGAATCTTGCACTGGTGAAAGGGGGTGTTCTTTACATGACTATAATCATAAACAACTACCATCATATTTGTAATCACGGTGTTAAAATAAAGATAAAAATTAAAAAAGAAATTAATGCTCTTGCAAAAGATTGGCTTTCAGAAGAAGAGTGCATGTTTCTTGAAGTTACTTTTAACTATCTATGTGGCATGGCATTGAAGTCATTGTTATAATGTAAACACTGCCTTTATATAAAAAGTAAGCAAAGAAGTATATTATGGTAGAAAATACATAGCCTCTTGGACTCTTGTTTAAAATTTCATCTTCATCTGTCTGGATTTTTCTTTTTCTAAAATATTTAATTCATGAGGTTCTTATGAGAAGCAAGAAAATAGGGGTCAGAGTGCTAGTGCAAGGGTTAGGCATTTGCCTTGTTATGTGTCCGACCACAGTTCAATCCCCTGGAGTCCTATATGGTCACCCAAGCCAGGAGCGATTTCTGAGCGAATAGCCAGGAGTAACCCCTGAGCGTCATCTAGTGTGCCTCCCCCCACAAAAGAGGCAAGGCAATATCCCCAAATCCTCAAACTGAGGAAAAGTAGTATGGTATTCATTGAGAGCAAGTAGGAAGAGAGGGTGCATTCAAATATTTCTTAATTAAAAATGGGCATTGTCCATTCACCCCTGAACCAGGATGCCATCTAAGAAACAACCACGGTTGTCTATAACATCAGATGGGAGCAACCCTCTACCACAGAAGACCCTATTGCTGCCCTGCCATTGACCTACTCCAAAGAGAGGTCCCATAACACAGAGAAGACACAACAACAACAACAACAACAACAACAACAACAACCTCCTTTCGGGCCAGCGCTATCTGCATTACCCTCTAGTTGAAAGGTGAATCTATAAGACGCTCCACATCATCCTGACTTTGATATAGGATATGCACAGATTCCAGGATCTTTAACTACAGAAACATGACACGAACAACAGAGACCGTGTGTGTGTGTGGGTGGGGGAAGGTTTATTGGCACTATAGATAATGACTTAGGTTGGACAACCTAGTATGCTTGGAGCCTAAAATTGGTTTTATGACAGAAAAATTCAGGGGTAAGGTCTCTGTGTATTTAGGCAAAGTCTTTTCCTTTCCATGTCCCCCATATTTTGCTGTGCCTATGTGTAGTTCCACCCCGAATACAGGTAACTGAGACCCACCCATTTCTGGGCGAGGTCTTGGGAACCGGAGATGACCTACCTGTAATTTTACCTGCAGACCCTGCCCATTTCCTGGGAGGGGTCTGTGAAAGGTACTTAAGGGCTCTGACCCAGAGGAGAGAATCTCTTTTTGTCTTTGGCTCTTGCCCATTTGATCTTTGCCAGTTTGAATGTCAGAGGAAAGATGGCTGAGAGAAGTTAAGATGTAGGGCTAGCTAAGAATAGCTGAATGCTTAAATGGTTATGATATAGGCCACACATGTGGTGGCTAGGATGAATAAAGCTGTTACTTTCCTGAAGCCTGCATGTGAGTGATATTTCTACGCCGCTCTCATGAACCTCCAGACCTGACGGTTAATGGGGGTTGTGGAGCCACATGGTTCAGAGCCTAAAGACAGAGGCCTCCATCCACCATCCAAGCCAATATTAAGGCAGAATTTACTATACCTATGCAAACAACAATTGCCACTCTAACAATGTTTTTACAGTGCTTCTTTAACTCTAATCCTTAAAAAAAAAGAAAGCCTTATTAAACCTTCTACTAGGCCTTTAATGACTTATTGATTCAATGATTTTCAAAAATATACTTGCTACTGAACCTTTTGTCTTTCATCTCGTTATTTTTTTTATTTTTAAAACGACTTTGCCTTTGTTCTTCCTGAAACAAATGTATCATGATCAATTGTGTCTACTACGTGATATATTTCCTTTAAATAAATTTAAAAAATATTGAACTAAAAAAAAACAAAAACAAAACAAATATTTCTTCATCAGCTATGTGATTTCAGGATACCTAACTTACAGTATTGGACCTATAAGATGAATTGAAAATAATTGCATCTTCTATTGAGATTATTATGAGATTTAAATAGTAAATTATTGAGCAGTGATTAGAAAATTAATTATAAGTCCTCTGTAAAATTTGGAAGAATTTTAGTAGGTGACTTATTAACAGTCTGACACTCACTGCCTTTTTTCAGAAAGATTATCCCATTTCACTTCTTATCTCTAAATGTAACCTTAGACATAATATAATATAACAATCGGCCAATCTAAGAGGAGATACTAGTGTCTTGAGCTAGGCTAATCAGAAAGATACCATCTCCTTAGAATTTTGGTCAAATGTACATACTATACCTCTTACAGTGAAAATCAACACATGCCGACTACTGTAGTAATCTAAAGTCAATCACCAGTAAAACTTAAAATTCCTGATGTTATAGTAATGTCCCTGCTCTGGGACATTTTTTCTTATTATGATTGAGTAGGCTTCTGTTCTTTCATACATAAGACTAGTTTTTCTTTTTTAAGTATATCTTTATTGCCTCGATTGTATGAAATGAGGCAACAGTAGATTTTATTCATTAGAAATAGTAAAGAAAATACTGTAAATAGTTCTCTTTATTAAGATAATTTTAGTTGTATAAAATTTTAATTATATAACAATAGCTTTCTTTAAGACCTAATTTATATTTTGTTCCTTTCAGTTGATAAAATTATTGAACTCTATTTTTTAGATCTTCATTTGTGGAAAAATATGCTATATACTTAAAATCTGGCAGGGTTTAGAGATATATGATTTTTTGGGGGGGGGTCAGCAGCACTTAGGGACTACTCCTGGCTCTGCACTCAAAAAACACTCCTGGGAGCACAGGGGACCATATGGTATACCAGGATTTAAACCACCATCTGTTTTGAATCGGCTGCATGCAAGGCAAACTCCCCACTTGCGCTATCACTCTAGTCCTATCCATGGAATCAAAGAAAGTAATGCACTCAGAGCTGATATTTATTTACTGAGCATCACTGGTTCACAGACTTAAAGAAAACAATAGCAGAAAAGAAGTAAAACATGGATGTTGCTTCATTTGCACTTGACTTTGCTATCATGTCTATTACTTCAAAATCAGAAGAGGGCAGAAATGAAATGCAACTTGTCTGAATTACTTGAAAATGGCTAATTAGGCTTTTCAAGACCAGTTTCTAATATTCTATCCCCTAACATAAAGTAAATAGCACTATACTAAGAATTTAGAACTCATTTGCTTAGCAATTTTAAGCAATGAAGTTTTACTGTACTGGTTAAATAAATTATCAAAAATCATACACAAATCTACAGAGACAGAAAGTACATTAGTGTTTGCCTAAGGCACAATAATGTTAGTATGGGAAATTATTGCTAATAGGTATAGGGCTGCTATTGAGACTGATGAAAATGTTCTAAAATTAGATGATAAAAATTGCTGCATAGTTCTATAAATATACTAAGATACTAATGATCATTGAATTTTGTAATTCAAACATCAAACCATTACAGTAATTATAATATCAAACCTATACATCAGTAAGATGGTCATAAGAAAAAAACAAGATTGAGTTATTTATCTTTTTGGTGATAAACCTTATCTAGCCAAAATAAACAAGTTTAGTTTGTAGTATAAAGAAGGTGAAAAAATATAACTAAACTAAACTAAAACAAAAATAGACAACAGAAAATGCACTCAACCCAAAATTCCTTTCTTGGAATATTTTGGATTTTGGGACCAGAACTAAAAAGAGACAAACCATGAATGATTGTCAACAAGAAGAAAAGAAGGGGAAGAATTTAGAGGCAGATGGATTAAGGAGGAGCAAAATCAGTTTGTTACCCTTAGCAACTGGGTATTGTAGCCTAACATACAATTCTCAATAAAAGAACAGCCAGCTATCCTCAGCCTCCCTGGTATAGAGTTAGAGTGCTCAGCACAATGGATTATTCCTGTTGTTAGAGAATAACCTTCAAAAGGGATAGAGTTAGTCAATAAAAAATAATACTAGTCTTGCATATAATTAGTTGGGTTAAATCTCTGGCACCACTTATTTAATATCAAGAGTGATCCCTGAACACAGAGCAAGGTGTAAGCCCTCAGCACCAGCAGGGTATGAATCCAAACCAAAGTAATAATAATAATTCACTTTATAATTTTATTTTTTGTCTGACTTTTTATGGGGTAGCCTATAGTAGCACAAGTGGGGGGCTACTAATTGTATACCCTCAAAGTTCAGGAGCTATTTCTTGTGATGTGATGTTGGTGTACCATGGAGTTATGATGACAAGGATTAACTCTCTGATTTAACAAAGACTAGTACTTTGAGCTCTTCCCTAAAATCTACCTTACTTCATACAGTTTTATTGAATGCTTTTGACCAGTAGCTAAGGCATCTTTGAGCACATTAAAACAGAACATTAGCCAGGGTAGACCTACCCTTTCACAAGGTTGTTAGTAGTTGATTCACCGATAAATCTTCATTCCCCAATAAAGGCCTCCTCCTCATTATATTACTAAATATGCACCACTAGTTGTCCTCTTTATAAAGAACAAAATTCTATATAGATAAAAAATAAATGCATTTCTGTCATATACTGGAAGCAAACTAAGACAACAAATTATGTCTCTAAAAACAAGTATTCAAGAAAAAAATGGCTGAAATTGGATGTTTATTTTTCTGCATGCTTTTGTAAGCTCTATTTACATTCTGAAAATTTAAAACTACTTTTCTTAGTATTTGAACCTCCAAAAAATTCACTGCAAACATTTTTAGACATTTTTCTACAGGCTTATTTCTGATAGACAATACTTAACATAACAATTCATATTATATGTAACATGGGCTGATCAGTTATAGCCTATAAACAATTCCCACCTACTTTTCTTTCAAGGAAGCATGCCAGGTGGTGGCCAGAAGAATGTAAGTAGTATTGGAAAAATACTCTAAAATATATAACAAACATTAACTCATGTCTGTAAAAGCCATTTAAAATACCCCATATAATTATTGTAAGCATATATTTCATAAAAGTAGTTCTGAGCACCTCCCAAATAGTGCTTTTGCTTTATATTTATAGATGAAGAAAGGATATTTGGGTGTTTAGAGCATTTTGCTCAAGGACTGCCAATTTAAATTAAAATTAACTCTTTTCAAGATTCAGAATTTCCCTTATTAATTAATCTGAATCGTTTTAGGTAAGTGTGTCTCCTAAAAGAATGTACATGTGAAATAGAAATCAACTTGAGAGGTCAAAATCCAGAAACTCACTCTGCATTGAAAAGTTCTATCTACATTTAAAAACATCACCTTATTTTGCAAAGCACTTTTTAGACATTTTTTGCTTCTAAGAGACCCTTAGAAGCAATAAATGATAAATGCAGCTTTATAAATGGGAATGTAAGTTTCTGTTTCATTGTTCCTAAACACTAGATCAAAAATTGGAGCAAAACTTACCCTCTCCCCTTAACTTTTTCTCTTAGGGAAAAACATATGTTCTATGAAATTGAAGAGGAAACCATAAATGTAATTTTTCCAAATATCTTCTTGTTTCATATTTTTAATTATATATCTAAAAGTTTTAATCATGTTTTCTACTTTTGAGTATGACCCAGTAGTAAATATTACTATCACTCTCCACCAAGTACTTTTGTAAGTTAAAGTTCTCTTTCTCCTTTTTTGTTTACATATTTCTGAACTGATTTCAAATCTCCTCACTAGCCAATTCTTTAGACATGGTAAATTAGATACATTGCATTCTCATTCTTTATTTCTATGTATTAATTTGATTTTAATCATATTTGCCATTTCATAACATAGTCTTTATATCAGAATAATTAAAATAAATAGAAGTCTACACAATTACACCTTTCTACATATGTATTTATGCAACCAAACATTCCTTTGTTCTTAGAGTCCATTTATAAAAGCAGAGATGTCAAAGGGTGCAAAACACTTCTTTGCTATATATAAATTAAGAGGCAGAAATAGCAGTGGAAAAGGAAAGAGGGAAAACATTTAGAAAGATGACATACCAGAATTATTATGTGTGCTATTCAGTTACATATTATTTTATTTTAACATTGGAAACTTTTCAAAGATAGACAAGTAATTTTCCATGCAGATATTTTCAAATTTCTTAGCATCTAGAATTGGGATTTTCCTAAATTTTGTAAAAAATATTTAGGCATTTAGGTATTAATCATTATTAATAACCCAACATGATTATCAGGAACAATATTTTGTTTCTATTAGGAATTAAAGACCATTATTTATAAGAATAGTCATCTGTGAAAATTTAGGGATTAATAACAAATATTCTAATTATGGGAACTTTTCTCATTCAGCTTAAATTTTCTTAAATAATATGAATGAAAAATATAATACATTAATTTTAATCAGGTCTGTATAGATGATGAAGATGTTTATATCTATGATTTTTCAATTTATAGAAAACAAAATGCAGATTCCTGCAAAGAGATTATCCCTTCAGCAAGAAAATAAAGGTTTTTACCACCACATTTTGTTATTTGCAGTGTTGGAAGCCATATAAACTGTTGCCATAGTAGTACAATTAGGAGAACCTATCCTTTATTTTGAGAATGGCTACACTAAATGCTGAGCAGTTATCTTAATGAGTGAGAGAAGGAGAATGCCTGTCTCAAATACAGGCAGGGGTCGGGAAGGAGGGAGGGGGGTATTATTGGTGGGAATGTTGCACTGGTGACAGAATGGGTGTGTTCTGTTTATGACTGAAACCCAACTACAATTATGCTTGTAATTATGGTGTTTAAATAAAGATCTTATTTAAAATCTAAAAAAAGAAATAGACAAAATGGAAAAAAAATAAGCTTTACTCATCGATTTTCTCAATCCAAAGTCCCCACCATGTATTCTTATTATTGTATATTCTGATGTATTTTTTAAGAATTGTTTAAAAAGTGTCAACAATAGAGGTAGGTTGGAAGGCAGGGGAGAAATTTAGGTTGGATATTGGTGATGGAAAATCATCACTGGTGAAGGGATTGATGCTGGAATAATGTATGCCTGAAATTTAATAATGAATAAATTTGTAACTCTGTAATTTATGGCAAGTTATTAACACACATACACACAGTCATACTTGCTGGGGAGTTCTTTTATCTTATACTTTTAAATAATTTCTTTTATTTTGAAAAATAAAGATACAGAATACACGCACAGGATAGTGAGTCTGCTAATGCAGTTGTAGAAAAACAAAATCTTTATTTCCCATGTACGTACTTAGAATCAGTATACCATGTGATGGTCATTTATTACTCTTCTTCTTTCTTCTATTATCTGTGTATAAATTTTGCCATAAAATTAAATTCCTTCCTATGTTGTCTAACTTAGACTTTTCTGAATCTTTAAGAAGTCCCTCCAAATTTGGCATACAGAACAAATCCATTTTCTAAGTTAACATCAAGAAAATTGAAGGGCTATGATTTTCAACGTAGCCTGCATATTTGAATAGAAAATATTCTTGGGTGGGGGTGTGAAAGCGTTGCATTAGGAACACACCAGGTTCTGCTTAGGTATCTCTCCTGGCATTGCTTATAGAGATCAGTATTTGGTGCCAGGATTCAAACTAAAGTAGACAATATGCAAGTTAAATCCATTAATCTCAATACTATCCTTTTAGCCTAGATAAAATCATTTTCTGAAACTGAAAATGCTCAGTTTCCAAACTTAACTAATTAGATTGAATGTCTGAAAAGAAACTCTAAAAGTATTGAATGCCACACAAAGACTTAAATGAGCATCCATTTTGAAGGCTACTGTGGAAATATTCTAGGTAGATAGTTAAAAAAAAAGAACAATTTTCCCCAAAAGCTACAGATTTGAAATGATTCTTTTCTAATCAAAAGCACTTTTTAAAGAAGTATTGCCAAGCAAAATTGAGAAGGATAGAAATTATCTTTACTTAGCAAATTGCAACTGAAAAAGACAAGAGTATATGTTTCAGTAGGGTAGGGTGATAGAAATCAAATTTAAAACCCCAAGGGGAGGAAATCATCAGGGTCAGTGAAAGTTTGAAGCCAGGGGAGATTATGTCACATATTTACATTATTATTTAATTGTATGTTAAACAGGATTTGTAAAATGAACTACAAATCCAAATACCCCCACAGAGGCAGAGTGCTAAAAACTTTCATCTAGGGTTGACACGGATTAGAGTTTTGAAAACCTACTTCTCCTTTTACCATGTCAAATTATAAAAGGAAAATAAAATGCTGATTTGAGTCTCTAATGAAAGGTAACTGTACAGTTATTAGAAACATACTTTCACTGAGAAAGCGGATCTTATTACAGCCCAGAATTGGGTCTGTTTCTTCCTACCTAAAAGTTTTGATGGGAAGATTGGTGTTTACTTTCATCTGGTTTTCATTTGAAAAATCCCATCTGTGCTGAGCCTGAAAGAATTGTAAAAATACTAAAGTTACAAGCATTTAAGTAAGGTGAACAGAATTTCCTGGGTTTACTTTGCTAGCACGATGTTTAAAGAAGATTTTGGTGATGTAGACTATGAGACCACTATAATATACCTGCTACAACTAATTACGAGTCTGAGATGAGATGCAAAGCAGAACTCAACCCCAGAGGGGAAGGAAAAATACCGTGGCAGCATTAGGCACTTAGATTAAGTATGGACGTTTTCAAAAGTAACGTTTTATACTTAAACTAATTATGCAAAACTTTGTATAATAGCATATTTATCTGCCATTGTATATTATAAGCCAAACACTTATTGCTCCACACATAAAAGATGGAAATAATGAAGTGGAGGAAAGAATGTTTCCACATTTCAAAAGAACTAACAATCAAATAAAATCAATTCAAATCAACCGGTAAGTTTTCCTTTTGTGTATTACTCGTGAAAGATCAAGTTTGCCACGAGAAAACAATGTGCTGCATAGTTATTCTGGCAACATAAAGCGAAGTGCATCTCAGGGTTTTAGAAAAAAAGGTGAAATAAGGAAAAATTGTAAATAAAAATATACATTTTTTAAAACAACTATCTTTTTTTTTTTTGGTTTTTGGGCCACACCCTGTGGCGCTCAGGGGTTACTCCTGGTTATGCACTCAGAAATCACTCCTGGCTTGGGGGACCTTATGGGACATTGGGGAGATCAAACAGCTATCAAACCTATGTTAGCATGGTCAAGGCAGACACCTTACTGCTAGAGCCACTGCTCAGGCCCCAGTAAACAAATATTGTAGGACTAATTATTACAGAGCTAAAAGTGTGCTTGGGTCCAATGTGATATCTGGTTAAAAATACAGTATTATCCTTTCACTGTAAAGTACAGGGAATTTATATTTGTGAAAAGAATCCGAGGAAAAGTTTTGAAAGATAACAGATATGTCACACGTGCCTGCCTATTCCGGAATTTAAGGGGTTCTTTATTTAAAAAAAACATATGATGGACTAAACCCTTTGGCTTTGATATTATTTGCATTATGATCCACTATTTGTTTCAGTGAAGTTTAAACCAGCCATTGGTCTCCTATTAGGGAATTTATACAAAATCCTTTCTTATGCACCTAATGGTGGTTGCCTTCCTTTGCAAAAATGCAAGTTCAATGAAAACTTCTAGAAAGATCAAAACTAATGTCTTATTTCTAGTTTGACTGAGTGTATTATGTGCATTTTACAAAAATTCCTCACTCAGTTCCTCAACCTCATGTTTCTCACATAGTCATTGATTTGGTGAAAGATATTTTGGCAATTAAAATGAAAAGGAAGGACTATATTGAGCCAAAGCAGAAATTCCTGATAATCAAGTTTATCTTCAACACGATCCTCTGAGATACATATACTCATTATTTGGAGTGACAGTCTCATTCAAAGTTTTCTCCTGTGGCCTTACCTTGCCATAACCCAGTTGAGTAAAAACTACCAGATTGTTTACTAGTTTTGTAACTCAGAAAATTTCCTATATTGAAAATTTCTTATATTGGAACCCAACATTCCCTTACGATTGTTTTCTTTCACTCTACATCTCTTAAAGTTATTGAGAGCAGAAATAATTCAGTATATGAAAGAATATTTAAGATATAGTCATTTGTCAGACAAATAATGTGTAATACCTATTTGCACAGGTTTTTGTTTCTCAAATATCCAGCAGAATGCTTAGAAACATTAATCCTCCTATAGTGATAGATATTAGTTTAGATTGAATCATAATGATACCTTAATATTAAAAATATTTTCCAGTAAGTTAAAGTCACAGGAAGAAATGACAGAGATTTCTCATTGCCCTCTTGCCCCTCTTCCATTATCAACATTTCTAAAACAGATGGGTCTCTAGTGATACCTTAAAATAACTCAAAATCTATTGTTTGCTTTGCATTTCTTCCCTAATCTGCTTTTTGGATTTTGGGAATTACAAGGCAACAATATGCATATATTGTTAAAATAATAAAATATCCCTACTCTAAAATTTCTAAAAAAATTCTAAAAAATTCTAAAAAATTTCTAAAAATTTCCTTCTTGATAATAAATAATGAATAAATATGAATAATCTCTTCTAGATAACTCTAGGGTGTGACACATTAAAGATTTGCAGCAAAGTTACAGAGAAGGGCCCAAAGAAACACAGAGCCCTGTTCCACACAATAGAGTTGTTGATGGAAATATGGAGTGGAAAAGATATTAGGGTCCTGGGGCAGGCTAGGTGGCGCTAGAGGGAAGGTGTCTGCCTTGCAAGCGCTAGCCAAGGAAGGACTGCTGTTCGATCCCCTGGCGACCCATATGGTCCCCCCAAGCCAGGGGCAATTTCTGAGCGCTTAGCCAGGAGTAACACCTGAGCATCAAACGGGTGTGGTCCGAAAAACAAAAACAAAAAAATGATATTAGGGTCCTTAGAGAAGGAGATAAATATACTTGTATTGAGTATACAGTTGGAATTATGTGAAGGGAATATATTATTAATAGTATTGTACTAATCTCAATCAATAGCAAATAAATAAAAAACACAAATTTTCCTTTTCCCTGTTTTTTTCCACAACAATTTAAAACTGATTCCTAAAAAGTAATATATCCATAATTTTCTTCTGACAGGATTGTATATTTGAATTAATAAATTACGTATAGATTAAAGTTTGATTTTTAACCCAATAATATAACATTTTAGGAACTTGTATGCTCTTTTGTTTGTTTTGAGACACTCCTGGTGAGATTTATTCTGGATCTGTACTCAGGAATCACTCCTAGATGGATATGGGATGCTAGGGGTTAAACCTAGGTCAGATGCATACAAAGCCTGCACCTGTATCATCTGCTGTACTATCATCTGGCCTGCTTTCTTCTTTTTATATCTATTATTTTTCTTAGTGTTGAAAAATAATCCATTATCTGAAAAAATGTTTTTTTTTAATTTCCCCATTCACTAAAGAACATTTTAGTTGCTTCAGTCTTTTGGAAACTATTAATAAATCTGACATAAACATTTTATGTTTGTACAAATATAATTTTCATCAAAATTAATGACTACCTAGAAGCATGGCTGCTGGATGTTATGGTAAAAGTAAATTTAGTTTTGTAAGAAATCGTCAAACTTTTCTTTCAAAGGGCTTTATAATTTTGTATTTTCACCAACAATGGATTAATCCATGTTTGCATATCTTCTTCTCCAACTTGTGGTACTGTCAGTGTTTTGAATCTGCTCATAGTAAGGAAGTTGTATTTGAACTTGCTATTGCCTTGCTTTGCATTTTACTTATAGAATACGATGTTGAACAAAATTTCACATAATTATTTCCCACATGTATATCATTTTGGTGAGATATTTTATTTTAATAAAACCACTTATTTTATTATTGGCAAATTATTATTTTATTTCTGAGTTACCTGGATATTCAGACAAAATATCAAAGTATTACATTCCTTAACCACATAATGATATACTCGCTAGTAACCATTAAGATTAATGTTCAGCTTATATGTCCAGAATATCTCCATTATCTACTTTAAAGTCACACCTTATTACTAAATTAATTTATTAATAGACATTCTGTACATATTAGATAAAGCAAGAATTTATAAGAAAGTGAATAAATAGATCAATTCATAGTAATATTGGAGATTACTTAAACTGTGCTATACTTAATTCTAAAAGCCAAAGTATTGTTATTGTTGTATAGTGCATCACAACTTGTAGTGTCTGGGCTAACTTCTAGTAATATTCAAGAGAATGTATGGAATTTAGGGATGCATTTAGGTTGAATTTAGGTTGGATGCATGTGAAGCAAACACCTTATTCCATACTATCACAATATACTTGAATCAGATTTTTTTAAATATAAAATTGAGCACATAGAGTATACTTTGCCATCAGCTTATCCACAGCACTATAATCTCACACACATACCAAAAAGAAAAAGAGGAAAAAAGAGAAAATATTTTATTCCATCAATATTCACATTCTAAGATTTATTAGTACTCTACATGGTATATAAATAAAACTAAAACAGAACATAACTCACAATTGCCCTTATTATTATACAAATGCCCTTATTTCTTCTACACATCTGAGTTATATTTCTGCAAAGTAAGCAAGGTCTTCTTGTATCATTCAATTTCTGGTGCAATAGATTGCTTGTTTTAGAACAAAAATAAAATCCCCATTAACAGTGTATAATATATATTATATTATATATATAAATAGTTCTGTAAGTGGAAGAGTGATAAAAGAGCAACAGATTTTTACAAAAACATAAAGCCAACATTTTAACCTAAAACCAACAGATATATTTCCTCCATAGGAAGTAACATCTAATGAAGATTAAATCTACACTATTTTAGGATTTATACAAATCCAAATAAGTCAAACATCAAAATTTTCTGCAACCTGTTTCATGTTCTAACTATGAAATTTAACTTATTGGTTTTTGGGTCACACCCAGTGACGCTCAGGGGTTATTTCTGGCTATTCGCTCAGAAGTTGCTCCTGGCAGGCATGGGGGAGCATATGGGGAACCGGGGGATCGAACCGCGGTCTGTCTTAGGTTAGCGCAGGCACCTTACCTCCAGCGCCACTGCCCGGCCCCTGAAATTTAACTTATTAAGGGAAAAGTAAAACTTAATTTTTTGTTATGTTTGTTTGTTTTCGTTTTGGGGGCCACACCCATTGACTCTCAGAGGTTACTCCTGGCTATGAGCTCAGAAATTGCTCCTGACATCAAGGTCTTTAACCCATTTGCATTTTACCTTTCTACATGATGATAGCTGGAGGTTTGAGTTTGCTTTTTGCAAGTGGCTAACCAGTTCTGCCAACACCACTTGTTGAAGAGGCTTTCCTTGCTCCATTTAGGATTTCTTGCTCCTTTATCAAAAATTAGGTGATTGTATGTCTGGGGAACATTCTTTGAGTACTCAAATCTATTCCACTGATCTGAGGGTCTGTCTTTATTCCAATACCATGCTGTTTTGATAGC
The DNA here is from genome assembly GCA_004027635.1 of Crocidura indochinensis. Taxonomy (NCBI): domain Eukaryota; kingdom Metazoa; phylum Chordata; class Mammalia; order Eulipotyphla; family Soricidae; genus Crocidura; species Crocidura indochinensis. The sequence continues at coordinate 23,053 of PVKC010001830.1, forward strand.
TATTTCTTTGTAATACAGTATAAGGTTGGAGAAAGTAACGCCTTCCATATTTCTTTTCCCAAAGAGTGCTTTAGCTCTTCATGGGTGTTTATTGTTCCAAATGACTTTCAGAAGTGTTTGATCCACTTCTTTGAAGAATGTCATGGGTATCTTTAGAGGAATCAATTAATTCTGTACAATGCTTTGGGGAATATTGTCATTTTAATTATGTTAATTCTGCCAATTCATGAGCAGGGTATGTGTTTTCATTTTTGCATGTCCTCTCTCATTTCTTGGAGCAGGGTTTTATGGTTGTCTTTGTATGGGTCCTTCATGTCTTTGCTCAAGCTGACTACAAGATATTTAAGTCAATATGACACTAATGTGAATGGGGTTGTTTTCTTAATGCCCATTTCCTCCCTAACATTATTAGTTTATAAAAGGCCATTAATTTTTGTGTGTCAATTTTGTGGCTTGCCACATTGCTATATGAGTTTATTGTGTCTAGAAGCTTTTTGGTAGAGTCTTTAGGGTTTTCAAAGTAGAGTATCATGCCATCCGCAAACAGTGAGGGCTTGAATTCTTCTTTTGCAATCTGGATTTCCTTGATAAATTGTTCTTGCCTGATCACTATAGCAAGTACTTTCAGTACTATGTTGAATAGGAGTGGTGAGAGAGGACAGCCTTGGATTTGAGCCCTTGATATCAGACTTGAAACCATAGGTAAAACACTCCATGACATTGAGACTAAAGGCACTTTTTTTTTGTTTCTTTGCTTAGGTTTTGGGTCACACCCAGCACGCTCAGGGGTTACTCCTACCTCTGGACTCAGAAATTGCCCCTGGTAGGCACTGGGGACCATATGGGATGCTGGGGGGATCGAACCATGGTCTCTCCTAGGCTAGTGCTTACAAGGCAGATGCCTTACCTCTAGCGCCACTACTCTGGCCCAACAAATTGATTTTTAATTAATAATTACTTTGTTCAAAGATTAGAGAATTATCTAAATATTTGAAAAATACATCAAAGGTAATGTTTTCAATAATTTGGCCAACCAAATATTATGCCTATTGATATAAGTTGATAGGCATTTTTTTCAGTGTTTTTTCTTCAGCACAGAGAATTTACATGTTGATCCTGGGTGAAGAGAAATAATTTGTGTCCTATAAATTAAACTGATTGCAGCATTTTGGCTTCTCAGTGCTAATATAGTTATGGCAATATGTGTCTTATGATCTGTCCCAGCATTTTTGATTTCTTGTAAAGGATATTTGAAAGTAGAAGATTTTCCTATCTGTTTAAGGCATTGTTTTCTTTACCCCTTCTCTGTTTGTTATTGTGTCATTGAGTACTCAGTAATCTTGGTGGACAGCTTAATACCGTACTTGTTGAAAATTATGACTTAATTATTTCATTAATTATCTAAATAAATATTTTTATTTATGTGTCCATCTCTATACCAAACAGTTCTAAACCCTCTAAATAGTTTCATGGTAGATATTTTATTGCATTTTTGCAGATAGGGGAAAAAAATCTAAATTGTTTACTTTCTAAAAACTGGTAAAGTTAAAATTCAAGGTTAAAATGTCATGATCTGGGGCCCGGGAGATAGCATGGAGGTAAGGCATTTGCCTTTCATGCAAAAGGTCATCGGTTCGAATCCCGGTGCCCCATATGGTCCCCCGTGCCTGCCAGGAGCAATTTCTGAGCATGGAGCCAGGAGTAACCCCTGAGCACTGCCGGGTGTGACCCAAAAACCAAAAAAAAAAAAGTCATGATCCAAAGTCATTATGTGTCTTCTCATATGTTCCCCTTAAACTTCTGAAATGTACTTGTTTTTCTCCTTTTATATATAGTTACCTAAAGCAGATTTATTTTCACTTAGTGTCCTTTACAACCAATGATGGTAATTTTAATACATTTTAGTAATAATACTATTGGGAAAAATGAGATTAATCATTAAAATATTTAAAAAATATGTAGGTAAGAGGAATACTTTGTTTTGTGAATGCTTTTTAAATCTTAAATTTTGACAAATTGTACTCAGGATATAAATAATTATAAGTAAAGATAACAATTGTAATAAAAATAATAGATATCTACAATCATCAGTGTTCAAATAAAAATATAGTCTGAGAATAAATTTTGATCCCAGGCCATATATATGGAAATAACAATTTTAAATTTTAGTACATATATTGGTTTTAATAAAAATCACTAAGTCTATAAACAAGTTAAAGACATATATGCCATAGAATAAAATTTCTAAGTAAGCAATTCTTTTTGTTGTCATGTTTGTTGTTGATAAAATTCTCCAAGTTTAGGATAACTTATAGAAATATGATCAATAGTTCTCTTTTTCCAAGATGGTACTGGCCTCTGTAGTAACTATTTATACTACAACTCGGAATTTTTTCTTATTTTACTTGTTTTCCTTTGGATTCACTCCTAGAATTGGTCAAGGGCTCTTCCTGGATCTGTGATCAGAAGTGGCACCTAGTAATGGAACATATGCAAACTCAACAATAGGTCCTGAATAAACCAGATTTAAGGTCAATCTCTTAACCCATGCATAACCTACTAGATCCATTTTTTTAATTTAAGGAATACTTTGAATAAGTGAACATTTTATCTTTCTAATAAGTAGTTACTAAGAACATTGCTAAAGTGATTTGGCAAACACTTTTGAAACATTAACTATGCCATATACTGTAAACAGTTTTTTTAAAATATAGATTATTTAATTTTTTCTAATGCAAATATACCTCTTATTTTTCTGAATGACTTCTTTATTCCTCTTAGCACTGAATACTATTGTTATCTCATTTATAAATAGAGAAAACTGAAGCACAGAATATCTAAAAACTGCATCAGCAACTAGCAGATATTTGTCCACATTTTATAATGGTTAGATGGTATATCATTCAAATTTTTATTTTTTTCTATGATGAGTTTTATCCAAAGAAGGACTGTGATAAACCTATTCAAAAATGAAATGTAAAGAAAATATTTTATCTTATTATTTCGGAAAAATCATCTGACATGAAGCTAGAACCATTCTACAGCATCTAAGTTTCAAGGTATGGCTAACCAGTTTTGATTCCCAGCAAATAAAATGGTTTCCTAGCCACTGCTATGTATAATACCACTGGATGTGGTCTCAAAAAAAGAACAAAAACAACAAGAAAACAACATATGTGACCATAAATAAATTGTGTATATTCTTTTTTTTTTTTTGGTTTTTGGGTCACACCCGGCAGTGCTCAGGAGTTACTCCTGGCTCCATGCTCAGAAATTGCTCCTGGCAGGCACAGGGGACCATATGGGGCACCGGGATTCGAACCGATGACCTTTTGCATGAAAGGCAAACGCCTTACCTCTATGCTATCTCCTGGGCCCCAAATTGTGTATATTCTTGAAAATATCACAGCTTAAAGATCATAACTAGTTGGTTAGACAATTGAAAGTAGGAAAAATGACTCTTTTTTGGTTTGTTTGTTTTGTTTGGGGGCTACACCTGGAGACACTCTGGGGTTACTCCTGTCTATATGCTCAGAAACTGCTCCTGGCTTGGGGGACCATATGGGACACCAGGGATCGAACTGAGGTCCATTCTAGGTAAGTCGCGTGCAAGGCAAATGGCCTACCACTGCGCTATCATTGTTGCCCCATTCTGGCACCGACTCTTATAGAAATGTTAATCATATTTAGGCATGATCCGAAAATAATAATTTGATGGGTGCAGTGCATTTTATTTTTTCTTGATATTTAAATGTATTTATTTTACATAGTTAATAGAGATGATCCACTATGCAATATTTACCGTTACCAATTTTAGAAGATGAAAGCTTTAGTTGATTGAACTATATGGATAATAGAGTAATTTCAATAGTTCATTTGTTTAGGTGATTCAGACAAGAAGTGTTTCTGTTGATTTTAGAAGGGGTGGGTGCTAGGTGTTATATAAAGGTGTTAAGAGCAGAGATTATTTTGACTCTATAATTAGGATTTACTCTTGGTCCTACTTATGGAACACATTGTGATGCCAGAGACTTAAAGTAGATTCATGGAGGATACATTGGGTGCATGCAAAGTGTCTTATATTCTTCCTGCTCGATTTTGCAGGCTTCATATCAAAAACTGTAATGGAAACTAGCAAAAGTATTTAACTAATAACATTTGCCTTGTTTCAATCTGTCCTACTATTTAATGAAGAGGCCCTGTCAGTAGAAATATTTCTACAAATCAGGTGAAGCACTCATACCAAAGGCTAACTGACTATCATTCCTTTCATGTACTAGAAGCCATGACAATTGTGTTACGAGTTTGACAAACTTCGTATTTGTTGAAAGGCTTATATTTTACTTGAAACTCTTGAATATGAAAATTACATTTTTTGTGTTATTCAATTAGAAAAAATTCTTGATTTTATAGCATTTGCAGTTGAATCTGTCTACTTAAATCATATAATCTCTATACAAATCAAATCTGCTATCATTAGCCCATTTTTCTCTGCAGAACTCCCAAATCTGTGGTCAATTTTCTCAGCCATAAAGAGGAATCAGTTTCCCAGAATGGCATCTTGTTTTATTTACACAATCAGGCATGCTCCTTGTAAAGATTCTATAACATCTGAAATGGGAAATGAGTAGTTTCTCACCCAATATTACTGTCAAAAATTATATTCAGAGGACTAGGTTTCTAGGACTATAGATCTAAATAATATATAACACATGTGAGTTCCATAAACATAAACTATATTTAAAGTATGTGAATACCATGCTATTTTATTTTTTAATTTTTGAAAAGGGAACAAATAAAGTAAGCCACATTTCCATCAGAGAGAATCCAGTATTCCTTATTTGCAGAAAACAAGCAATTTGGCTGATCATGTTTAATCAAATTATTCATGTGTGAGGGCTGGCATATTTTCTTTGTGGGAGCAACAAACTAGAAATTCACTGTGATAATAAAGACTATGTAGGCACATCTGTGTGGTTATTTTATTTCCTACTGCTTGCTGACTGTGGAAAATATGAGGCCTTTTAAAAATACACATTATGGCATAAGATGGCCAAGTGGTTAAGGTGCTGAACTGATAAAAACTATGTATCACCTACAAATTTTATATCTTCCCTTGTTTCTTTTCTCTTTCTGTCCTTTTTTGTTAGAGAAAGATAAAAGCTTTTAAAAATTTTACCTGACTGTGAAACAAAAATATGTCCTTATATACATCATATATCCATTAAAGGCATTTAGTTCCAGTGGTAAACATAATCATACTGTGGGGGATAAAAAAAAACAAATATTTTCTCATTAGTTTCTAATTTATTTGATAGCAACTGATACTTGCTAACACTTTTTCTCTTCGCCCATCTTGGACTCCTGATTCTTTTCAAACTAGTTTATTGTGGAAATAGGGACAAAAAAGTGTGTGGGGGGGTAAATGACTGGGAAGATGGCAGAAATAGTTCAGCTGAAAATTCCTGAATGTTGCCATAAGAGTCAGTTGAGCTCACTGAGTCACTAAATCAGTGCTTTGGAAAAATATGTTCTGAATTAAGTTAAGAAGAAAAACTAATGTTTAAGTAACATGAGTTGTAACATTGGCTAATTAGTTGGCATCGTGATGTAAGTCAATCATTTTATTACTTTATATATTGAAAAAACACCTATATGCTTTCATGATATTGGGGTTTAGTGCAAGGAATAGGAAATTAGGACATCCCAATTTGGTAAGAATAACTGTTCCCATTACACACGAACTTTAAGATTCATGGCTATAGATAGCTATTATTTCCTGTACCTCTTATATGCGTTTAACATGGGTGATATTGAAGGAAGAATAGAGTACATTTTGTTTTCCTTTACTACTATCTCCAATGAGTTGCAAGGAATCTCCATTGTTTTGTTGTTTTCATATTTGGACCACACCTGGCAGTTCTCAGGGCTGATTCCTGATTCTGCTCTCATGAATCATGCCTAGTGGGACTCACAGGACCATATGTGATGCCTGGGATCAAACATGAGTTGGCCATGTGCAAGCCAGCACCCTACCATCTGTACCATAGCTACAATCCTGAGTTTTCATTTATGTATTGGAGAAAATTAAAAGGTTAACCATTATTGAATCAATCTCAGTTCTTCTACATTGTTGAATTACTGAACAAACCCAAGTCTAAAAGAATACATTATTCATTTTCATAGCCTAAGTGAGAATTCTATATTGAAATTTAAAATGGTTTTTTCTCTAGTAAGAATCTGAGGGAACTCCTATAGCACAGTTACCCTAACAAACCCAACCTGTTGTTTCTTTGTTAGCATTCACTGTCTGTTGGTTATTGGACTGCTCCCAAGGTAACCACCCATGTTTGTGATTTAGCAGTTAGAAAGCAGATGTTGAACTAATCATTCTAGTATTCATTGGAATCCACATAACATTTAACCATACTTACCAAAAACAAAAAGTAGAGAAAGGTATTATCAACTTCACTTTTGAATAGCTTCACTTTTCAAATATCTTTTTCGCTCTCAATTTCAGGACTAGGTGAGTCAGTGCAGAAATGATAAATAATTGATTAGATAAAATAATATACAATATAGGAAGTCCTCCTTATGTAACAATCATTTTCTTAATGCTATTTTGTTTGTTTGTTTGTTTGGATAGGGAGCAGATCAAACCTATTTTCCTGGGGGAATTAGAGGAAGCAACCTTAAACATTTTGTATTTTTAATAGTTTTGGGGGAATGTTGGGCCACAACTGGTGGTGTTATTCTAAGCTCTGCATTCAGAAAACACTCCTAGAAGGCTCAGGGTATCATATGGAATGCAATTGTTTGAATTTGAGTTGTTTGCTTTCAAGGCAATGGTACTATATGCTGAACTAATCAGGTGCTAATGCCACTGTTCTATCTCTCTAGCCCTCTTCAAAATAGTGACTCTTTGGGTCCAGTTTTATAGGCTTTATGCTTCTGTCAGTAATTCAAGTACTGCAAAGAAATATTTCTAACAGTCATGGAATGATAACATAGACTCATTTGCTAAGATTACCCTATGAGTGGAGCTATTTTCAATAATGAAACTCACTTAAATTGCTATAAATCATTGTATTTCAGTTTCATAAACAGTAGGTGAACAAATGCCACAATCTGTCTCATTTTATAATTCCTGCTATCGGTCTTTATTTCTTTCCTTTCCCAAGTATATTCCCAGTTAGAAGAAAAACAATAATTCATTGTAATATACATATATTAAGTGTCTTTGTTCCCATACAACTTAAATTGCAGGCCAATTAGAAGTGTAAAAAACAAACACAATTGTTTTTCTAGCTAATACCTAAAGTTCTGTTAAGTTTGTTCGTATGTATCAAATTCTTCTTAATAGCAATAAAGTCAGACTGCATATGTTGGACACATAGTTTAATATACATGTTATTGAAATCAGTATTACAATAGTCAAAAAGTAACCTTATAAGAACGAAAAAAAGATATGTTCTTCCCTCGTTTATCTTATTGAAATAGTGTTTTAGATACAAGTACCATTTTTTTTTGCATAGCTAAAAGATGTGAAATTTAACAAAATGAGGCAATTGTGCTTATTTTCCCAGTGGTTAAGAAAACCAAATTCAATATTTGGATTGGGAAATTTTAGGTTAGGGAGACTCTATTGTGAGATTCTCTTCAAAATGAACTATCTGTTTTTCTGTCTCTGCTTAACGTCAGATCCCTTTATCCCAGAGAGATTGGGCATATTCAGAAGCTCAAATTGCATACATAATTGAGGATGGCTTATTGTGATCACTCATTATTTTCAAATGTATGATTTGGGCAAGATATGTGAAATAACACTGCTGTGTCCTAGCTATTGCAATTTTTTGTATGAATGGTTTCTTGACTTGTTGATCCAAACCTCAAATATGCATAACGCTACTTTCATTCAAGTCATATGTGTTCAGAGCTCTTCCATAGAGAATAATGTTGTTGTGAAAGCAGAGAGACGATTGACTTTCGCAATCTGCCCATACAAACCAGGCTCGGGAAGTCTTCATATGTGGAGGCCGACTCTTCTGCACTGACATTTTCGAGTTTTACCCTGTCTTGTTTGTAAGAAGTGATACTGAAATGAACCATGTCTCAAAACACAGACATTCTGATAGGATACATATTCATCTCCTGCCAGCTTGATGTAGAGGTTTTAAAAGAGGCTTTAGAATAGCAATGATTTCTAAACAAGGATAAAAATCACCTTTAAGGTTTGCAGTTATGTTTGCATAAACAAGTATGCATATCGATGTAGAAATGTGCAAAAACAACTAGGAGTTTCCCTACTTTTTTTTAATACCAGAAAAGAGGCCAATCAATGCTTTAAAATATTTTTTGACTTTCAATTTTTTCTTTTAAAATACATAAGACATAATTCTATCAATTAAGACTAAAACATTTCAATTTCCCCTCTATCTCATAGTTTTAAACTCATAATTTAAAATTCTCTTTATCTTAATGAAATTAACATGCCCTACACTTTTGCCTTTACAACTGACATCACACTTTCACAGTCAACTTTCTCCCACCTGACAAAGAAAACTATATTCATTTTTTTTCCTATTCTTTCCAGTTCTTATAGTAACTTATATTTTGGAGAAGTCACTCTCTGCTGATAAAAACTGTGTTCTCTCCAAAATGAACAAATTATCTTTTTTGCCTGTGCTGATTTCTTCAACAATATCTAGAACTTGTCAAGGACAAGAAGGGTCAAGAATAGTTTTCCAATTTTAAGCTACATGACAAAACAGCAAAAGTGTCCCATTTCAGCAAGACGGCATGAAGTTTATTCCTGTCATTGGTGCAATCAAATCAAATCTGTTCAGTAGAAGTCAAATGTCTGAGCTAAAGTCTCCTTTATAATTCAAGAATTAGAGAGCCATCTACTGGTGTAATTTTACTAAGTGGGTTCACATCATGTTTTCCTATTCTGAAACGAAGGAAATGAAATAGAAATTCTATTGGGGAAATTAAGTAAAATAGGGGCTATCTTATATGAATAAATCTGAACCATACATTTGAATAATTAAAGAGAAAACAAGCGGTTATGAAAAAGTGCTAGACATTTGTTGTTTTTGTTGTTAAGAACAATTATGAGATGTGTCAGTGGCTGTTAGAACACTCATATTCTATTTTAAAAGAGAATAAAAGAAAAATGCCAGCTACACACAGCTTTTGGTATTAAGATAAGTGAATAAGACTTAAAACATTGCACACTGTACTTGTTAACTGATAATATGGAACAACTTAAATTTAGATTTTGTTTATGACTAGCAAAATGGTATATTATCCAATTATTATATAAATATAAATAGTGCCAGAAATATAGTACGGAGGTTAAGGTGCTTGACTTGAATATAGTCGTCCCTGGTTGACAATTGTTAGCACTGCAGTTTTCTTGAATACCACTAAGAGTGACACCAGTCACAAACCTGAAATAGACCCCCAAATATCACTAGTGAGGCACAAGTTCTCTATCCAAAATATCATTATTCAAATATTCTCTAAGATGAAAAGGTTATAGATATGCAGGGATTGAAATCATGACTTGAGTACAGGTGCATGAAGTGCTGGACTTTAAACAATGCAGGAAGAATGATTAAGTCAGATTATTTATAGATTTGTTGTAAAGTGAGTTACTGATGAAAAAGAGAAAGCTGCCTTGTTGGTACTTGGCAAACTAAACATAGAACTCATCAGTATACTGATATAATATATAATGCACATGATTTTCTCATGACTACCAGCAGATTAATTTAAATCTAGGAGCTTGAAGGACAGAAGAAAAAGTTGAACTAAATTGAAATTCAATTTCTTGCTCTCTGAACATAGTTGTTCTTAATTACCTTTTATCAACAAATAGGAGACAAACAGTATTAAATAAAATTAAGTTAAATTAAAAGAAATATTAACTAAAATATAAATGGGAAAGATAAGTATAAAAGTTCCAGAAAGGTTCAAGATTGCATACTTCATCAAATATTAGTGAAATCTTTGAAGATCAAATTATCTTGAAGAAATAAGTAGTGATGACATTAATGACTAGCAACTTTGGAGTTGCCAGGGCATTTTGTATGATTATTATAACTCAAAAATCAGTCTCATTACACGCATATGATATTCAGTATCCGATGGCTATTGAATAATGACTTGTGGAGAATATCACTACCTTCATGACTGAGAAGAAGTTTGCCACCCTCTGGGACCAAATGTATGAGATCCCTAAAAAAATTGTCTGGGCAAAAGCAGTTCTAAAATCTGCCTTTACTTGAAAAAGTAGATAAAGGTATGAATATTATTTGAGCAGTTTTGTCAAATATTTAGCATTCAAAATATTCTAAAATAATAATAAATAATTATACCATATTTTTAATTGAAAATTAAAATTTAAAACTAAGTTTCATGAAGTGTAAGACTATAAAATTAAATTTTACTCAGTGAAGGCAAATATCATGCATTTACTAAAGTCTTTAAAAATTTAATATCAATTAAATTGTATGTTCTCTTTCAATATTTATATCTGAAAGATACATTAAATATGACACAATATCACTAGAATTAATATAAATGCAAAATTCTTAACTGTGTATTTTCAGCATGAAAACACTTAAACACCTGCAAACTGGTGGAGGGATTTGTTAGGGCATTGTATATTGTATGCATGAAACACTACCATTAACTATATTGTACATCTAGGTCTAAAGAGATAGTACAGTAGTTAGGGCACTTTTCATGCACCCAGATAGCCTAGGTTTGATTCCTAGAATCCCACATGGTCTACCAACCACTACCAGGTGTAATTCATGATCACAGAATCAGAAGTAACCCCATGAGCATGATCCTAAAATTTATAACATAGTATTGCAAATCACTAAATCACTTAGTGGTACTTGTAATAAAAACAATAAAATCCTGTTTTTAGATTATGGGCCATAAAAATTTTTTCTATGTGTGAGCTTTTGTTGAGACTGAAGAATCCATTACTAAAAATGCTTTCTTAATTATTAATTATTGGCTCTGTGTTATAGGATGATGGCAGAAGATGATTGGGGGAACTGCTGATGGTTCCTGTGATCAAACTGTGGTCTATGTATTACTAGACAAATAGACTTAACACCTATACTATCTATGACTATTAACGGTTTATTTTCAATGACCCAAGTTAGTAATTCTAATTACATATTATAGTATTAAATTATTAGAATCATGTGGTTAAGTGGTTTAGTGCAGAGTTTTACATAATAATAATGATGTAACAAAATTAATAATAGAACTACAATATTATTCAATTATTCCATATGATGATAATTACTCTCCACTACAAAAAATTTACAAAAGACTTGTGATCATTGCTAGAATAATTACAATAGCCAAAAATTGGAAAAAACCCAGAAAATTAATAATAGAGTAGTATATATAAAATGGTGGCAAATATATAAAGTGGTATTCTATTCAGCTACAAGAAAAATAAATCTGCATTTAGCCACTATTGAGATGAGACTAATGGGTGTATTTAAAGTTTAATAAATTAGAAAGAAAAGATAAATATCAGATAATTTCACTCTTGTATGTAAGAACATGTATATACCAAGGAATACAAAGATTTTGGTTCTGTCAACAGAAATACATTTATCAAGTGAGAGGATAAGGATAGAAAAGAGATGGTGGTAACGAAGGAATTTAGGGCAGTGTGATATTAGCGCATATGTGATGGAAATCCAGAAATCTATCCAAAGCACAAATGTTGACACAAAGTAAACTATGATGTCTATATTAGAAACAAATATAATAAAGTATATGATCACAATTATTATATGCTACAATTTCTGCTGCATGGGGAACATATAGCATAGTGCATTTAATATAATAGCACAGTAAGAAGAATGAACTTAATTTTAGTTTTAAGATTTAGATTGCTGCCATTGAAAATTGAATAACAGATATCTCTTGGCAACTGGAGATGTTAAAGTGGTTTTCTTTGTTTTGCTAATCTTTTTGTGGTAACCTTGGCAAACTAATCTTCAGTGTTGTAAAAGTCTGAAGTTAAAATTCACCACAAGTGGGTGCACTTTGTAATTGAACCTTTGCCTCTTATAATGAGCTAAATTCCTGAGCAGGTGCCTCTTATGTTTTTGCTTTGTATGCTCCCATTTCTTTTTAACTGCAGTGCAATATGTCTGTTGACATGAAATTCTCTGATACAAACATATAGCAAAACCTTGCTGTTTTGATTGCAGCATCAATGATTTGCTTTGGTATCCTGAAAAGAAAAAAACTTAATTTGACTTCTTTTTATTCCATCTCTAAAACAAATAAATAAACAAAAAAATTAAAATATACCTGTCACAAAATTAGCATTTCTAGAGGTATATTTATTTCTGCAGAATCAAGTAATTGCAAACACTGAATGAAAGGTTGCTTTTGAGATAAATTGAAATAAAACTAAGTTCTCTAGAAAAAGGAATTAAAACTGTGTAATGACTCCTATTTTTACATCTACCACTTGAATAGCTTTAATCTCTTACTTCTTTATTGCACTTGATTGAATGAATTGATCTCTTAACTGTTAGAGCTGTATTCTGTGTGTCTCGAATAGTACCTGATCTTTCTGTGTTCTGTAGTTTCTACACTATTATGGAAAGTTGCATCCTATGTGTTTATGATTTAAAAAAATTGATTTCAGTGTAACTTGTTAAATGTTATTTATTTTTGTCAATAATTCACATAATAGGGTGAGTGAGTTACCTATCAAAACCCCTGCAGTTAAGTATTTAATTTATAGCACCAGTGAGAACAAAGTAATAAAAATAATATCATTTATGCCCACATTATATAATATAACTTATATACCATAATTCTTACAAGGCCAAAACGGGTTGATCAGCTGAAAAACTAAAGCGACTTTTACATTTTCATAAATGAGTCATCCTAAAATGATGTTAGTACTTTGCACTGTGTAACAGGGAAACAAATTTAGTAACTTTACTAAATAGGTACTCTAAATAGGTAATTATGCAATTGTCATTGCCATAAAAATGTCATTTTTTTAAAATTGTAATGCATCTTTTATTTAAAATAGACTTATAATTTCTGGGATTGAAAATAAAACCATTTTAAATATGTGGGATTATACATATGAAGGGACATGCACCCAGGATAGTTAGCATAATAAAAGAGAAACCAATCCAAGAATTAAGAAATTAGTGTTTATATATGAATGTCTTTTAAATAGCTCATGTTTTCTTCATTGAAAATATATTATGCAAGACAGAAAATTCAGAGTATCAAATAACTGAAGTAATTTCTAAAGCATGGTAGATTCCACTGGGAGAGATGGTAACCTGATTTTCATGCCTTTCATATGAGATCATAGGGTAGACATGATCTGAAAAATAATAATATTAGTAATGATTATAGTAATATCCTGATTTGTCATTGATTATATAAGTTATGTTCAAGTTTTCCATTTTTGTGAAAATTTTTAAAGCAAATAAATGACCCTGGCCATTAAACAATAACACACAAAGGCCCTCAATTGAGGATGGGGTCTCTGAAAAGCTGATGCTACAGGAGTATCTGAAAGATCTGAAATGAAAAGCATCTATAATGTATCTTTACAGTGTAAAGTCTATAGTATTGCATTAGAATTTTGTTGTTAATTTTAGGGTAATCCCTGGCAGTGATCAATAGTTAACTCAAAGCTCTGGACTAAGGAATCACTCTTTGTATACTCAGGAGACCATATGAGATGGTGGGATGGAACCCACTGTGCTATCATTCTGGTTCTAAAAGTTTTAAGATTTAGAATGGTTGTTCATATTTGATTAAATTATGTTTTTATATAATTACAATCAAGTTAGAGCACAATCATCACTTTTTGTGATAACATTTATGATCTAGTCTCAGAAATAATCAAGTACATATTACTTTTATATATTATTAACTACATGTGGTATGTTTAATGAAATGTACAACTATATTATAATATTGTATATTGTATTGCTAACATGTCTCAAGTTTATCCATAATGTACAATTTGAATTACTTCCTTAAGTATATGACTACATATTATTCCAATGTGCATATGTTACATTTCCCTTGTCTAATCTTCTCCTGATAGGAGCTTCTTATTTATGTTGTTTACATCAGTTAACTGGTGTGAATAATGTGCAATTGAACATGGCTATGCATACAATTATTTTTTTGGACTACAACCAGTGATGCTTAGGAGTTACTCCTGGATATGCTTTCAGAAATCTCTTCTGGCTTGGGGGACAATGCAAGGCAAACACTCTGCCCCTTGCGCCACCGAGCTGGCTCCATGCAAACATATTTTTAAAGATAGAGAGTATGATGGCTTCAGAAAAATTCACAGAAATAGGATTGTAACCTGTCTTATAGCTCTTTACAAAAATTTTTGAGATAAATCCCTTCAAATTTTGGAAGTGACAAAGCCAATTTGCATAAACTTCAATAGTACACAAAAGTTCTCTTTACTTTCCATAGATTCTAAAAATAAATGCCTCTTCTTTTGATGATAGATAATTTATAAGGTAGAGGAGGATAGTCTACCTTTCTGAACTTTTGATAGTAAAGTTAAATATACACTCACATATCTAAGTCACTTTATGTTTTTTCTTAGAATATTGTTTATCCAATTTCTATGATCAATTTCAAATAAAACTTAACTGAGATATAATAGTTCATAATACATTCAGCATTATAATCTCTCGGCACATACGAATTTACAAATATTTTGTTCTTTCCATATTATTTTGTTTCATTTTGTTGATTTTGTCTTTATTTCCTCTGAATAGATTTTTTTGTTTATTTTATCTCATTCCAACTGTTGCTTTTGGATTTTGTGCTAGTTATTTTATTTTATTATTATTTAATTTGGTTTATGGTCCACAACGTGTGACACTCAGAGTTTACTCCTGGCTATGCGCTCAGAAATCAGTTTTGGCTTGGTTGCCATATAGGATGCAGGGGGATTGTATCGCAGTCCATCCTAGCAAGGCAGATGCCTTACTGCTTTCGCTACCACTCTGGCCTCATTGTGCTAGTTATTTTAGATTAGCACTCAACAAGATGCTTGTTTCCTTCTGGACATTTTATGATTTAATGTTTAAAATTTAATCAATTTTAAGTTTTGCTCTAATTGTCCTAATTTGTGAATGGAGAATATTTTTCTTCATGTCTTTTAAGTTTTTTTTTAAAGTTCTATGGTTTTCATTTGTCCTTATATTATACAAGTTATTTTTAAACTATTTTCTGATATTTTTTATTACTGTTAATAGAAATTTACAATTTATTTATTTATATACTTCAGTTTCATTTTATACTAGCATGACTGTTTTTAATTTTTTTATTCTTTTTTTATATTCCAGCTAGTATTACATGTCCTATAATGAATAAGAACTACAGGTTCATGAGTCTAAATCGTAGATTATTTACTTAACTGAAATAAAAAGCTTTTAGTTTTTCATTAACAGGTTTGGTAATATATAGATTTAATTAGTCAAACTATTGGTCTTTAATAGCATTAAGACTTTTTATCATGTAAAAATACCTTAGGGCAAATACTTTTCTTCTGATATAATTAAAATAATCATATGATATAAAATTAATATGGTCTATCACATTTCATTATTTGAATATGCTGCACCAACCTTGCATCCCAGGAATATATCATATTTGTTATTGGTGTATGATTTTCTGTGTGTCTTATCAATTTTGATTTGCTAGTATCTTTATAACATTTTCCTGTATATTTCTCTAGAATATTGGTATAAAATTTCTTTCTTCTAAGTCTTTATTTTATTTACATCAGTAATGTGGGACTAAAAAAATCAGTTTAATTACTTCCTATACCCTCCATATTTTTACCAGCAGTGCTAATGGCTTATTCTTGCCTCTGTGCTCATTCATGTATCATTGCTGGTGTTACTCAATGTGTTATATGCAATGCTGGGGATCAAACCTAGGTCAGATGTAAGACACACATATTACATACTCAATCACTTCTCTGGTCATGGAGTTATTTTTTCTTTAAAAAGTATAGCAGAATCTGATAGTACAATTTTCATAGTACACTTGATAGACAAATGTTTGATCTTTTTCATCCCATATAGTCTTCTGAACCCTAATAGAAGTGATCTCTGAGTGCAGAACCAAGAATAAGACTTAAGCACTGCCAGAAACTGTGGCACAAAAAATAAACAACAGCAACAACATCAACAAATTATAGTGGAACTTAGCATTGGATTCAGGGTACCTGGATTTCTTTTAATGTATTTGGGAGGATTTTAATTGTTATTTAAATTTATTATTGATGTCTTCATATTTTCTGTCTATGATTCAGAATTTACGAGTTGTATAGCTGAATTGAAATTTTACCAACTATTTTCATGTTACACCATTTGTTTGTACGTAAAGTAAAAGTGTGCTTCATTTAATTCTACACATTTTGTGTCATCAGCTGTAATATCTTCTTTAATTTCTTTTTGTTTATATTATTGTTTGGGTTTTATATCAACATTATTGTTTATTTGTATGAATTCCCTTATTGCTCATTGTCTCCAGAGTTTTCTAACTTCTGCACTCAAGAGAAGTCACAGAATAGGAAGAGGTATAAACTTAGCACACATAGTTTTGGGTGTGTTTGTGTAATGCTGACAAACCAAGGATGTTCACCTGAGGTTTTTCTCAGTGACTTAAATGCAAGCTCACTAAGTTAATTTAGGGACCTTATTTTTCCATAGTCTCTGATATTGCCATCTTTCTTTAGCCCCCTCCCCACAAAGTTACTAGGATCATGGAACTCTTGCTAGAATATTCTTGTTTCTAGAGGGAGAGAGAAAATTTTTGCAGCAATGTTTGAAACTTTTGGGAAAGTCAGAAACTTACTCACTGCTCTTTCATTTCCCCTCAAGGAAAATACTCTTTCCTTTATTTAAGCCTGACATTGGAAAGAGTCTAACAAATTGGTCAGACTAACAAATCTAAATATTTTTGTATTTTTTTTATTTTCTGAAGAGGAGCACTGGAACCAGAAATTATGCAAAGACTTTCTGTTCAGTGAATATCCACATATTTCAGCAATTCCAAGTGCTCATAAGCCATAGCAGATAGCATTTGGTACTAGTTCACAGGCTTCTTCCATGTCCATATAATAACTAAAATCTATTTTCCTATTGTCCTATGCACAGGATGACAAGACTCAGCAATCCTTTTACCATTTTAGATTGGAATCCACAGATAACACAATAAATGAACAGTTAATGAGAAGGATACAAACTATTGTGTTAATATATGGATATAACTCCAAATTATATCTTTATGAAACACATTTATGTTTTTCCTATAAAGATTTGCATATTTAATTTTAAAACTTCTTTTTAAAATACTATTATTTTTTTATTATTGAATTTTGATTTTACTCAAAACTTTGCATTTAGATGAATGCCATATTTTCCCCTAGGTTCTGCCTATCCTTCTTACCGAATATATGACAGACATAGTCATTTTCAACTTTTTATTTTGATATTTATTTTATTACACATTTCATACTATGTGTATACTTCTAAATATCATGTCCATATAACACATTTTTGGAAGGTATCTTTTTTAGACCATAGTAAATGTGTTATAGTTTTCACTTTCAACAAATATAAACAGTGATATCTGAAGATGACAGTCTATTTCAGCTATGATAGACCAGAGATATGCAACCTAGTTTGTCAACTATAAATCCCTCATTATTTAAGCTTTATAATATATTAAATATTTTAAGCCCTGTAGAAGCTTAAAGAAGGAGATAGTCCACACTTGCAAACTTTCTTAAATTTTGGAAAGTTAAGATCCTACTCCAGTTTAAGGAAATTAATTACATCATCTGAAGCATTTTATGATATAGAAATCAGTCTGATGTACTGGAAGTACAAGAACAGGAATTTCAGTGATTGAATCAATTCTTTCCAAACCATTTCTACATTTGACTTTATTTATGTTCCCAGATATCATTAGGAATGGTCGCTCAACACTAAGATATGAGTAAGTGCTGAGTACCACAGATCGTAAACACAAACCCAAAGGCCCTCCAAAAAGTTTTATACAGCAATCAACTACTAGGTACTTTTTCTAAATCTTTGCCCATATTTTGGATTCTTAGATTTCATATTCTCAATAATTGATTTTTCTCTTAGTTACTCAAGATATATTTGACAGAAATCAATAAGCACTTTTAACTATTGCTGTCAAGGGAAGGTGGATTCTTGTTTTCCAATATTGCATAGTAATTTTCTCCCACAAAATTGTTAGGTCTTTTGACTTGTTGGCCAAGTTGACTTCAAGTAAAGTTATTTTAATAGATAACTAAAGTCTTCTAAATTCACAAGACAATGAAGATCTTAATTAAAATCAATGAAGAAAAAAAACAACCTTGAAACAATTAAGCACTAAAGTTGACTCCTTTTAATTTGAGGGCTGAAAATCTTCTTGGGAAATTACTCATTCTCTGTGATGATTAAATTTAGCTGACTTGAATTAAGTATTATTATAGTAGCAATAGCCTCAGAGATACTGTATAGTGCATAATCCCATGAAGTATTATAATAATAATAAAATAACAAATATGCAAAAATATAGGTGCTATAGTTTCTAATTCTTAAAATAATTTTTGTTTATTTTGGAGAACACACCCTGTGACGCTCAGGGATTATTCCTGGTTATGCATTCAGAAATCGCCCCTGGCTTTGAGGGACCATATGGGACACCTGGGATCAAACCAAAATCTGTCCTAGGTCAACCATGTGCAAGTCAAACGCCCTACCTCTGTTTATCACTCTGGCCTCCTCTTAAAAATATTTATGAACAAATGTTACACAAAGCAAGTGAGTCAAATTCGCTGAGAAAATGTATGGAAATCTTACTACAAATTTTTATCATAATTGAAATAAATATGAGCACAAAACAGAATTATAACTGCAGGATTATTTTGTATTCTGTGTTCCAAATTATGAGTGATGATGAGGATAATGACTTCACTAGATAGAATCTATTGTTCTTTCTGTAGAGATTTAGTTGTATTTCCTTTGAAAACATACTTTGTATCTTTATATATATGTATCTGTACATATATATGTATATGCTACATATATTATATACATATATTATGTGTGACACTCATTCTTAATTTCATGAATATATGTGATTATGTCATTTAAGTAAAAATTAGCTTGTCATGCTAATTTAAAATATAGTGTGATTTTGAGATTCAATCAGTTCATAAAAGCAAGAATTATGCTTGAGACTTCACACTTAAATTATTGGAATAAATTTTCTTCTTTCTTTCTCTCTTTCTCACTCTCTCTTCATTTGGACCCAAAGAGTAAGAACTTATGTCTCAGTGAGTCATTGTGTGAAGAGAAATCAAAATAATAAAGAGAAGCCAGACTCTATTATTTATTTCAAACTCTTGAATCAAACTGACTTTGGAACCTACTGACAAAAATATGATTTTTTTTGCCTTTTTAGTAATACTCTTTGTATTTGTTTTCTTATTATTTGTGAACAGTAAAGTGAATATTTATAAGAAACTTGATTTTATCTTGTATGACTTTCAGTTAGGGGATACCATTTTAAATGTGAGACAAATCCTTTTACTTATATTACAGTAATTATAATTATTCAGAATAATTTGAGAAAGCCTTTTTGTAGACAATATTTATTTAATTCCTGAAAGAAAATGCTTTATATAAAAATAAAGTGAGTTTTTCTTATAGAGAATTTTATGTTGCATTCAAACTTTTATATAGATCACCACTAAAATGGTGTTTTGATATAAAACCAAATAAAGTGGATAAAGTTTAGTCAGAGTGACACAGATTCTAGCCTGATACCCCATATGATCCCTCAAGTCTGCCAAGAATTATTCCTGAGTACAGAGACATAAATAATCCCCGAGAACTTCTGGGTATGGATCAACAAAATAAAACAAAGTAGATAAATTTTACTTTATTTTCTGGTTGTACGATTGCAAGCAACGTATTCTAAAAATATTTTATTATCATATGGTACTAAGTTTACTAAGATCAATTTAGAACTTACAGACAGAAATTGATTCTTTTAGAGATCTGTGATCTTAATGAAAATGAATTTATTAAATTATTTAAATTATTACTTAAATGGTAAGCCTAACTAGCTTTTTAAATCTGTAACTAACCACTAAACTAAAGTCAGTTATTCTTGCAACCTCCTCTATGAAAATGCACTGAAACATTTATTTTAAGTCCTTATATCAAGATTTTATGTCTGGGTACAAAAAAAAGAGTCAGACAACTTAAAATGTTTCTTTTGTGTGTGAATTTTTCTCCTCGGTTGAATCATTCTTGTGTGGATATCTATGGCCAGATCCACTTAATTATGAACTTATTCTGCAATTCTATAACTCCTTCCTCACATCTGTATGGGTGACATATTTCCCACTGAGTCACTTTTGACTTTAAGTTGCGCGACGATGCCAAACTTTTTGCAAAAATAAGTGTTCTGTATGTGATTCATAATCAAAATAATGATGTTAACCTCACAGCGTCTCCTAAAAATAATTATGCCTCAAGGCTCCAAATCAATACAGCTGGCTTAAAGTTTATTTTTAAACCTACTTTTAAATTAAAAGTATTTAATCAAGTCAGCCTATTTAATAGATAATAGATAATCTAGAGATAAAATGTAATGCTCTTGCCTTGCATGTGGCCAATCCAGGTTCTGTCCCTGGCATCCCAGATGGTCCCTGGAGCACCTGAAGGAGTAATTCTGATTAAAGTCAGGATTAACTCTTGAGCCTCATCGGGTGTGACACACAAAAAGAAAACAATAATAAAAGTAGATGGAATGCCTGTTTAAGAACAAATGAGTTAGAAAGATCCTTAAAGGGGATATAGGTGATTTATATAAATAGACTACTTCACAAAAGAGAAAAATAGCTCTTAGTAAATTATTCCCAAAGAGAGAGTTGACAAAACTAGAACTGATTGATGCCCTTAAAAGGACAATTTTAGGTAGAAGTTATAGTATAGTAATATCGGGTGCTTGCCTTGTTCTCAGATGACCCAGTTTCAATCCCTTTTGCCCCAGATAGACCTCTAAGAGGTTTTCATAAACCTCTCCAGGAATGGTTCCTAAGCACAGAGTCAGGAGTAGTCCATGAACAGTGTTTTATATGGCCACACTACGCAAATACATACATATACACACATACATACAAGGAATTAGTAGTCATTATACTTAATTGTGATTATTATTTCTACTAGAAACTAACAAAGTTATACCCATCTACTTTTGCACTTAGTTCATATAACCATTGTGAAAATTAAGCACTATTAATTCTGCTTCTGCATTTTACCTAGAACAAAATTCAAGTTTATAGATGTCTACAAGTTTTTTTTTTCAGAGTCAAAAATAGTTTTAAAGTTGGTATTTATGCAAAACCTGATTGGTGCCTAATGTTATAATTAGTAAAATAATGTATGGTATTACCCCCTTACTAAGTCATACATAGATAAATTAAAATTTGTGTTCATAATTAAAGTGAGCATTGAAATATATATTTTGGGGCAGGTGTGGTGGCGCTAAAGGTAGGTGTCTGCCTTACCAGCGCTAGCCTAGGACAGACCGTGGTTCGGTCCCCTGGTGTCCCATATGGTCCCCCAAGCCAGGAGTGACTTCTGAGCTCATATCCAGGAGTAACCCCTGAACGTAATGGGGTGTGGTCCAAAACCAAAAAAAGAAAAAAAATAAATATATATCTTTATATATAAAGAAGTTCATAAACTAAACCTTTCTTTTTTCTTTTACGTTTGTTGTCTGTCACAAAATCAAACTCAACTCTTATAGAGAGTAAGAAAAATCTGGAGTTTATATATATATATATATATATTTAATTTTAAATCTTTATAACTACATACCAGACTCAGCAAAATATTAAATAGTATTACCTATATTAGTTGGTTTCCAATTACTTCAACAAAACACTAATTTTTTTATCTACACTTAAAATAGTGAAGCAAACTTAGCAAGTTACATAACTGATATACCCAAAGGTTTTGTAACTTCAGGCAGAACTAGTACAAAGAAGTAAATGTATAAAATGCTTTGTTTTATACCCAATCACACAGCCCATCTTCTTTTTAAAATTCCAGATTGTAAAATCTACTGGTTTTGTTTTTGATTGTATGATGTCTACCAGCAATCTAAGGTTATGGATTCAGTCTTAGACATGCAGTTGAATGTAGCATGGTTTTCCATTGTCAGGGAAGAAATAATGCAAGCAATATTCTTGGAATCCATACCCACGATTCATATCAATGAATTCTCCTAAGAAATATATGCTGGAAATGCACCATCCCACAAATATATTTCATATTCTAATATGTCTTTTGAGGAAACGTTACTAAGACAAAATGATAAATATCCATTACTACTACTACTACTCCACACCAGATATGATGTCTTACTTAGCCCTCACATATTTCCAATCATTCTATTATTGGGGGACTGAATGAAGACCATTCCAATGGATTTGACTAAACCAAAACTGTGCTATTTATATCTATGCATTCTTTGTTTCTTTCTCTAAATTGAGTTTTCAGTTCAATAGTTCAGTAAGAGAGTTGAAAGATTCTTTGCTGCTCAGGCAATGCAAAGTTAGGTAGTGTCTGTCACTGTTGTGGTCAGTGGCTTCCATTATTGTGCAGATGATTCTCAGGAAACAATGCATTGTCTAGGATTGAACTAAAGTTCACTGTTTGTAGGTACTAGTGCTCTAGAACAATTTAAAAATTAATTTTTTTTGGTTTTTGGGCCACACCTGGTGACGCTCAGGGGTTACTCCTGGCTATGTGCTCAGAAGTCGCTCCTGGCTTAGGGGACCATATGGGAACCGGGGGATCTAACCGAGGTCGGTCCTATGCTATCCACTATTTGCTCTATAACACAAGTTTTATCTTCCACATCTACTCTAAATTTTAGCCACCATATTATGCTCCATGAGGAAAGTTTTATACCATTTATCTATCAACGATGCAAATTATTTTCTTATTTTCTATCAAAGCTATAAAAATCATATAAAAATCCCTTTTTCTTTGAAACTGGGAAAATCCTACATCCACTTGGAATTTTAACTAGGGCAACTTTCTACATAGTCTATTTGTAAGAAAATGCAACATAGTTCTGTCCAAAGCTTCACAAGCTACAATGAAAATCAAAATATATTAGTAGCACATGGAGGAAGAGTTTTACTAATTTGCATTCTCATTTCTACTTTACTTACCAACCTAATTAATCTGCTTAAATTTCACAGAATGACATTAAACTTTTTAAAATGAGACACATTTATAGGAAGATAGAAGTTAAATTACTGTGGTGAAGATTTTCATGATCTCTTTCCTATCCCTTTCAGAATTCAAATATAAACATTCATGCTGATATATGTCTAAATATATATATATTAATATATATAGTAGAAATAGTGAGTACATTAATATCCTGGATTTGTATTGAATCATTCTACAATGACTTATTTTAATAAAACTAAGCATAAAAGAATCAAGCACCTTTCTTATCAAAAGACACTATTCCAGTAGCCCTAGAATTTATCCATTTCTTCCAGGTTCTCATTGTTAGTACAATGAGTTTCTCAAAGTAGTTTGATTACCTTTTGAATTTCTGTCATATCAGTAGTGATCTCTCCTTTTTCATTCCTAATACAAGTTACCAAGTTTCTCTCTCTATTTCTTTGTTAGTTTTGCTAGTGGTCTATCTTGTTTATTTTTTCAAAGAACCAACTTCTGCTTTCGTTGATCTTTCGGGTTCTTTTTTGGGTTTTCACTTTGTTGATTTCTGCTCTCAGCTTTGTTATTTCCTTCTGCCTCCCTATTTTTGGATCCTTTTCTTGAGCACTTTCTAGTTTTATGATCTGTGTCATTAAGCTACTCAGGTAAGCCCCTTCTTCCTTCCTGATGTGTGCTTGCAAAGCTATAAATTTTCCTCTCAGTACTGCTTTTGCTGTATCCCATAAGTTCTGATAGTGTCTTTATTTATCATTTATTTCCAGGAAAGTTTTGATTTCCTCTTTGATTTCATCTCAGACTCACTGGTTATTAAGTATGAGGCTGTTTAACTTCCAGGTGTTAAAGTTTTTCTTCTGTGTCCTTTTAGAATTCACATATAATTTCAGAGCCTTGTGGTCATCGAAGGTAGCCTGCAAAATTTCTATCCTCTTCATATTATGGAGGTATGTTTTATGTGCCAGCATGTAGTCTATCCTGGAGAATGTTCCATGTACATTGGAAAAGAATGTGTATCCAGGTTTCTGGG
>PVKC010001831.1:0-47416 GCA_004027635.1 Crocidura indochinensis
TTTTTTTTTTATTTTAATAGTGATTTATAGTGACACAGATGAAGGTTCAGCTAAAAAACAACAAAGTTGTGCTATTCTAACAGAGCCTTTTATTATCATTGACTTCCAACTGAAATCTTTTTATGAAATGAAACTTTATTGCTATGGTAAAGTAAAAAGTACTGTTGCAACAAATATGGAATGAGTCTTTTTGGATTATGAATTTGAATATGTTAATTAAATTGTTTTGGTGGCAAGTTTTTGAGCCGCATCAGGGACTAGAGTGTTTAGATAACATTAAAATTAGAGCAATTTAACCACCGAATGATTGTCAGGTCGGGAAAAAGTAAAAATTAAGAGTGTCAAATGATAGAGTAGGCCAAGGAACAAAATTAAGGCTTATGTCGAGAGGTTTGAATGAACAAAAAAAAGTAAATGGATCTTATTTCTGTATCCTGTTGCCTCTGATGCTGAAACAGGGACATGAATTGCTGATGATAATGGATTCCCTTAAATGAGGGCAGCAATATTATATAAATAGTGATTTGAGGAGGAGAAATGACAAGTTCTCCATTTGTACCTTTACACTCTTGGCTTTTAAGCATGTCTTAAATATATTTAAGCTGGAGCTTGTGGTACCCATTGGGCCCCATAATAAAAGTGGGAGCTTCAAAATTGGGGCAAAATGAGTTAATATTAGATTACCTTTAAAGGTCTCATTTTTTTCCAAGAGTCTTACTGACTATGAAAAAACAGAGTGCTGACATTTGGGTGTTGAACTGGAGAAACAGCTTCATAGTATTTCTGATGGGAATAAGAATGTAAGAATGTGAGTAAATACAGAAAGACTGTTTTCTTTAGTCATGTTATTGTGTGACTCTAGGGTAGGGAGAATTGGAACCTAAAGAGGCCTAGAATTCTTGTCAAGATTTATTTGAAAATTTGAACTTAGAAGCCCATCTGTTGTGTTTTATTGTTGTGGTTGTTCTTTAAATTAGTCTTCAATATGATAGAGAATATTTAGAGTTCATTTAGAACTGAATTTTCCTTATATTTTCTTATAGAGGTTAAGGATAGTTTAACTCTTCATAATATAAGTTTTGATATAAATAGGACATTGCACTAATTTCAGTGTTATAATATATACACATTACATCATGAACATGACAATTCACATTGATCCTTCTGTGTTTTCCAAGTATTACAAATGAAGCATTGCAAGACATAGTAGTTTAGTTTATCACTACAGCTGAAATATATAGAAACTTTTTTAAACTCATAAACATCTAGAAGAACAAGCATGATGAAAAGTAAATGTGCTGACATTTTACTTTTGTGTTAGGGATTTGCTAAAATTAATACCATGAACCAGACTAGAGATTTAGCCTAGAAGTTGAAGAATAATGGTGCAAGAAGATTTGAAAAATAGAGAAGATTGTAAATGTCATTCTTTGGTGTATAAAATTATTTACTCTGTATTTACTCAATTATGTTAAGATAGTTTTTAAAAACTGTATACTATATGAGTTTTTGATGAAAACGTTATGGATTACAGAAATTAGTTCTGAAATTATAGTACTCAAATTATAGTTCACCGAATTTTTCTCTTTTTGGATTTAAGGAATTTAAAGAACTTCAGAATATGTTGGAGCTTTGACCAGGAAGGTGCTTGTGATGTCTTTTCATTTGTCAGTGTATCACTGTATCCATCAACCCATCTTCCCATCCTCCTTCGAATCCTTATCTTTCCATCCTTCTCTCCCCCCTTTTCTTTATTTCTTGTTCCCTTTTTTTGAAAAATAAGGTTAAATGTTATTTTTTAAAGACATGTTGTAAGGGAAACTCAGACATGTAGTTGCTTCTGAAAAGGTTAATAGTTCTGTTTGAAATTCAAAGCTACAATAGTTCACTCTCCCCAGAATATTTTTTTAACTTTGTACACTCAGCAAGTAAAAATTCTAAATTAAAGCCCATCCTACCCCTTTATCTTTGTGTCATTTAGCAAAAACCCCATTAAGGATGGATGGGAGAGACCCTTATTTGCCTTAAATTCCAGGTCACTGTGTGACTAAGCAGAGAGTTTCAAGAAATATTAAACAAGAAGCCTGCTGGGAATTTGAGTCATCAGCTTAAGATACCACTGGACCAGGGTATTATGACTGACCTGATGTTCATGTTTACTCAGGAGTTTGGAGGAATGGACTCTCTCACCCTTGGACTTCTCATTAAAAAGTCACTTTTTTCAGTCACCTATTAAATTGTAGGGCTATTCTTTGTTTTGGAACTATAATTTGCTAATGGATTGAGGAACCAATCTCAGGTCCAAGGAGTTTGGAGTGTGGAGGGCTGGTAGTCAACTTTCATGACTTTATTTTTATATTCTTGACCAACTTTGTGAGGATACTAAGTAAAAGTCAGGTGATTAACATGAGGTATTTAAGAGAGAAGCTTAAGTCATATTTTGCAGGCCAGCCTTTTCACTGCTTTCTGTTTTTAATTTTGCTACTGTTGTTCATAATATTTTAAATATGTAACTGCATTGAAAAAGTCACAATAGTTGAATATTGCAGCAGTAAAATAGAAAAGTGTGCTGTATGTAATCTTAAAAGAAGAGTTGTTTTGATGTAAGACTGCATAAGAAAGCAAGCTTGACAAGTAATAGAAAACTCAGTTTGAGAATTAGAAGTTGAGGAAAAAGCAAGGGGCTTTTCCTGAGAAATATATATATAGAAATTGATAGGAATGAGATATTTAAGGAATTGTAACATATTAGCGGCATGATTGTACAACTACTTTTAATTTTTGAATGTGGGAGTTTATTATAATCTACATTATGTTGGTAGATTTCTACATCTGTAAAAGAAACAAAAAGAAAGGGAGGAGGTAGAGGGAAGTGGTGATTTAAAGAAAAAGTACTGAAGGCATATGAAATGTTTCAAAACAGGATATAAAAGTAGTCATAATAAATTAATCCCAATTTTAATTTTCCTCCCCAAAGGAATATTTGTACACAGGAGCTCAGTTTTGATTTTTTTTAAAATTTCTTTGAAAAGTATTATTTCCCCAACACATAACTTTGTAGATTAGATTCTTTTACCAAATCAGTATATGACAGAAATAAAATGTAAGTTCTCTACTCTCCCTAGGCAACTTGTGTACCATCTCTGAAACAGGGTTAAGTTTGATTTCTGATATCTGAGTCTATAAGTATGTGTTATTGCTGGCAGAAAACAGTAAAGATTCTAGGCCTTTGTCTTTCCCGTGATAAAAGATGATTGGGTAAGAAACTTGAAATCTGAAAGGGTTGTTTACTTGCCTTTTTCTTCTTTGTATTGGGTGGTGGAGCAGGAAAAGAAAAAGGACAAGCGGTACCTCCTTTGTACTAGGTATTGTACTTTTGACCACTTTGCAAATCTTCTATGACACAATCAGTGTAGGTTTCTCCCTTTCCCTCTTTCAAATATGGAAATCTAGCCTGATTGCTGAATAACTTGCCGGTTGGTCACATAACAAATTCAGTTCATGCCAATTTGCTTGCCTTGGAGACTATTCCCATTTTTTTTTTTTTTTTTTTTTTTTAGAAAGGCTTCACAAACGCTGTGCCCAAGCTGATGGCCACAGAACTCACACACAGATTTCCAAATTCTGTTGTCATTGGGAAAACACATTGTTTCTGATAGGTGATGCCAATGCAGTTGATGTTGGTTCTTCCAAAGAGCCCAACACTCCCATCCTGCCCTTACCAGAAGGAAATGGAGTCACCCAGGGAGCCGGATAGGTGCTCCCTCTGAAAGCTGCTGTGTTTCTTGATATGATTCATTAAAATAGTTTGTCAGGGTATTAATCTGGGTATTCCCAAGGCTAATTCTATTTGTCCACTTTAAAGAGCAGTTGTAACCCATTCAGGACTATATCTCTTGCTCAATAAAAAATTGAAACTCTTTCTGTCCTTAACTTTTCTAAAAATTGAGCAGTTGCATGTGTGCCTCCCCCAGCCTTCCCCCCAATAATATGAGACTACGTAGTTAACAATAAATGGATCTTTGTAATACTGAGAGGAAGTTAACAATTAATTTGCAGATTTATTGTAAGGAACGTTATATTATGGAACATTACTTGGGAGTAGACTACTGGGAATTACCAAATTTGGGGGAAGGAGGTAGACTGGTAAGGAAAGAAAACTGATAGTGAAGTTTGTGACACATGGTGTACACATGAGGCATTTTTTTTTTCCCCAAAGCTATGAGAAATGGAGCAACAAACCTTTCCACCTCTTTTTACTTACCTCATTAAAAATTCATAGACATCTGAACTCTAAGGCATCAAAATTAGTGGTTCCCATTACATCAGAAGCTAGTCAAATTGGATTCATATTGGGAACATAAGGATGAATATTAAGGTTCAGAGCTTAATCTTTTCTTGTGTGCTTTGGAGTTTGAATTGCCAAGAAAGTTCTAGATAAACGCAAGGATTTGTAAAAAGCTGCATTTGATCCATTAAGAGAGAATCTATTCACTTGAATAACTTGAAGGGGAATCTTACTCAGTTTAAATATATTTTACAATTATTTCCTCACACATTCATGCTTTAAACATTTTTTTAAGGAAAATCTTTAATTTGCATGGGGAAAGAAGTTGCAAAGGGAAATTTCTTTGTCTTCTTTTCCTCCCTCTACATCACCCTCAAAACAGGATTAGGCGGTTTGGAGGAAGAACTCAAAAGAGTTCGTAGTTAGCTCTGTTAGTAAAACCCTATTCTTAAATTTTTTACCTATCCTAGAAATCTTTGACCTGAATAAAAGTAATGTTTTCATCCATGGGTTTTTCCCACTTGTCTTTTTGTTTTGTTTTGTTTTTTTTGGGCCACACCCTGTGACACTCAGGGGTTACTCCTGGCTATGCACTCAGAAAACAGTCCTGCCTTGGGGACAGGAGCATGCCGAATGGGAAGTTGGGGGCGGGGGACATCGAACCCAGGTCTATCCCAGTCTATCTCTGGCAAGGCAGATGCCTTACCACTCTGTGCCACCACTCCGGCCCCTCCCACTTGTTTTTAACTTTGATTTTCACAAATTGAAGTCCTGAATCCTCAGATTTTCAGAACTGTAGAAAATTTGTTAAATGCTTGAAATGCACAGAATTATACCTACTTGTTTCTCATGCTTCCCCATTTTTTTCCCTTTTTATTTAACACAGTGATTACAAAGTTGTTCATGATTGTATTTCAGTCTTACTGGACATCACCCTTGACCAATGGACATTTCCTGCCACCAATGTCCCCAGTTTCTCTCCCATCCTCCCCCTCTGTGCCTTTGGGGCAATCATTTTATACCCCTACCCCTTCCTCTCTCCCTTTTTTCCCTTTTAGACACTATGGTTTGCATTACTGTTAATGAAGGGATACTGTGCATATTACTTTATCTCCATTTAACCCAAGATATTGTCCAGAGTGATCAGTTCCAACTATCATTGTCATACTCGTTCCTTCTCTACCCTTAGCTGCATTGCTCCACTATCTGTGGTAACCTTCCTTCCATGGACTGGTCCTTGTGGCCCTCATCTCTCTTGTTTCTGATATTACCATACTTTTTCTTATAACTCACAAATGAATGAGATTGTTCTTTGTCTATCCCCTTTCCTTTGACTCATTTCACTCAGAACAATATACTCTACATATCTATCCAAGTATAAGGAAATTTCATGACTTCATTTTTCCTAATAGCTGCACAGTATTCTGTTGTGTAGATCAGAGTTTCTTTCCTATTTATAAATACTTTCCCAATTTTAAATAAGTCAGTTTATAGACAGCTTGCTTAATGTAAATGCATATGACTTGCTGAATTTTCTAAGTTTCATTTAAAACCTGATTACGGGGCCAGAATATAGTACAGAAGGGACTACACTTGCCTTGCACATGGCCAAACTGATGGGTTCAATCCCTGGCATCCCATCTGGTCACCCAAGCATTGCCAGGAGTAATCTCTGAGTCCAGAGCCAGGAGTAACCCCTAAGCATTGCCAGATATAAGTAAAAAAAATAAGAAAATAACAATTGCTTCTTTAAAAAATTGATTTAAAAATTATGGATAAATGAATTAAAACGTGATGGCCAGACATAGTAAAGCCAGTTTTAGACATTCTAAAACTGATAGTGAATTGGTTTGGTGCCAGTCTCACCACTAGTGTTAACTTTCTTTGACTCGTGTTTCCAGTTTCCCTTCCACCTGTCTAGCCTGCCACATCCACAAGCACATTTTTAAGTTTGAATGTTGTAACTTGGATATTGTGTTTTTAAAGTGCTGTGGACTCTGGTTTGGGGTATAAGTGTTGATGTACACCAGGCTCTTGACCCCTCACATCCTCCTTCCTGCCTCTTGCTTCCTCTCCTTGATTTTTTTCCTTTGTTCTTTTCCTTCCTATACTCTGAGGTCAAGGGTCACCTAGATATCCTAAGTTTTTAATAGGTTGCATACAGTAGTCCAGTTATTCTATGTAAAACAGATAAAAGATATCCTGTGTTTGTCTTTCTGGTGACTTCATTTAACATGATATCTTCCAGTTCCACCCAAATTACAGTGAATTGCATGATTTCATTGTTCCTTGCAACTGTATTGTTTTCTGTTGTCTATGTGTACCACATTTTTATAATCCATTCGCTTTGACTTTTTAAAACATTTATTGTCTACATTTTACATAGGAGGATATTTGTCAACTGGCAATCCAGAATGAGAAATCATTCACACTTACTTAAAAAAATTATTTTTGCTAAGGCGTCTTCAGAAGCTTATATGTGGAGTAGTTAAGAACCTTTGAAATACAATCTAACTCTAAGAAGGACCGATGATAACTAGAGACTGTCTTGCTGATCAGCCTAACAGTGAACCTAACAGAGGACCAATAGTATATGTTGCTGTGTTTGTAGCCCATCTCTTTATTTATCCATGCTATTTAAATGTAATATTCAATGTGATACCATTCTTAGGCACTTACCTGAAATATATGACAACACAAATTTTAGGTTGTTTTGTTTTGTTTTGTTTTGTTTTCTTTTCTTTTCTTTTCTTTTCTTTTCTTTTGGGGCTACACCCAGCAGCACTTGGGTTATTCTTGGCTCTGTGCTCAGAAATTGATCCTGGTTGTCTTGGAGGACCAAATGGGATAGCAGGGATCGAACCCAGGTCCATCTCAGGTCAGCAGCTGCATGCAAGGCAAACACCCGACCACTATGCAATCATTCCGGACCTGAAATTTATGAAAATACAAATATGAAAGATGCTTGCTCTTCTGTGCTCATAGTAGTGTTATTCAGAAATGCTCATTCACAGAGTCAGTCTAAATACCCATTGATAAAAACTGTGCCTTCAACAAAATGGGTGAATCTTGAGGTAATTTTGCTAAGTGTATTAGATTAAGTAAGGGAATGACAATTACATGATGGTGTGACTCATGAGTGGGGTATAAATAACTGGAGAAAATGAATTGGCAACAAACAACAGGAACTAGAGTGGGTGAAAATTGTTACCTAAGGAAAGGGGGTGTCAGGTGATAAGAGGGATTAACAGAGGGATCTTTTGTGTTGAGCACTTTGGTGGGAGGAGTACAGAAAACCACCATTAGTGATGAGTAGATAACACCCTGAAATTGCACTATGTAAGTCTCTAGTAAATTAGGGAAAAATAGAAATAAGTAAATATGTTATTCACAACAGTCCTGATTCATTTGATGAGTTATAGTAATTGGAACAATTTCTGGGCTGAGAATTTTGCAAGAACTTTTTTTTTTTCTCAGCACAGGAGTGTATCTCTGTTGATTGTTTCTACACGTTTCTGTGCATGTCAAATTCTATGTACAAAATCAGTAAAAGAACTTCTGTTTGTAAGCAGATACCTTTAATTCTCATCTAGTAAGATTAGAACAGTTATAAACAAGCTCTGAACTGAAGAGTCAATGTTCTGAAACTTTACAATGTGGCATTATTGAACATTTTGGTTCAACCAGAACATACAGTAAAGTTTATGAATCCCAATCCAGTATTAGATTGTGGAAAGGTACAAAATAAGATCAGAGAACTCTGTGTGCACTCATGATGATAATGTGGCCAGAACTAGGTACGCCCTAATTAACCCTACAGAAAGAAAGAGAAGTAAAACCTATCCACTTGTGTTTATGTGGGCAACAGACTGGCCATATTCTACTCAGGAGACAGTCAACAAGAGAGGGCAGATAGATGCTTATTACAATACCCCAGTCTCCAGCAAGACAAAAATGTTCTGCTCTTTCTCTCCCCATTGATTATAATAATTACACTTATTTCAAGTTTGGCCTCCTCAGTAGACCGTAAACCCTATGAATGGGAGTTTATTCATAAATGTATTGCTGGTACTCTAGATACCTTGAAAAGACTTCTGCTCCAGTTCCAACTATTAGTAAAGTCTGCCTTTGAGGGGTCAGGAATAGAGATTTTGTTTTTATATGTAATGGCTAATAACTAGTATGCATGACCTATGTAGAAAATGCTGTTGTGCATTTTCCTCCTTTGTTTAAATTAGTACTTCTGAAAGAAAAAAATTCCTTTCTCAAAATTCATCATCTTCTTTTCCAGTTATATTAATTATGAGGCAAAAAGTGAAGTTTTTTTGACATAATGACTTTTCACTTAAAGTTATTTTATAATGACTTGCCCATCCCCCAAAATATACAAATTGTATATTAGAAGATCATTGTGGTCACCTTTAATTTTTTTAATTTTTTAATTGTTTTGCTGTTTTAGAGCCTTCTTTGTAGGCAGCTGCCAGTAGTCACAAGGACCCATCAGTTCTCACATTGAAGTGCATTGGTTGACTACTTGGGTAGGTGGATCACCTCAAAATTTCACATTCAGAGTTAAATTTGGCTCTCTGTCTTAAAAACTCGAGGGTATAAAAAATAACTCAATGACTCAAAAACCTGTAAGTTATAGGTCTTAGAGTTATTTATTATATGAAATTCTTTGGTTTCATTTAAAATCCTTGAATTTGCTTTTTACTACTGGTGAATCCTCTGACTGGGAGGATACTGTCATACTAAGTGAATAACGTGAAATCAGTAAAGAAAAACAATTTTAAATAAATCTCGGAAGTTCCTATGCTAGCAGTTAAGTTTCAGGTTATTTATATACACGTAATTAAGATGTGTATATTTGGGGCCCGGGAGATAGCATGGAGGTAAGGCGTTTACCTTTCATGCAAAAGGTCATCGATTCGAATCCCGGTGCCCCATATGGTCCCCCGTGCCTGCCAAGAGCAATTTCTGAGCATGGAGCCAGGAGTAACCCCTGAGCACTGCCGGGTGTGACCCAAAAACCAAAAACCAAAAAAAAAAAAAAAAAGATGTGTATATTTACTATACTTGAAGTACTGAGACTTAACAGTTGCTCATTAATCTCTTGATAATGTTAACCCAGTTTCTTGCTTTGTTACCAATTTTTTTAACTGCATCCTTGCCAGTATGTCTTCTAAACACAGATAGCATGTCATAGTTGAAGTTTGTGTGTCTTCTAAACACAGAAAACACAGTTGATGTTTATGTAGTCACGTGATTATAAAGCATAGAAAAATTATGGAAGCTAATGGGCTTATTGTCCCAAGTAAAATAATGGAGAACTTAGCATATTTCCTGCTTATATGATTTATTCTAGTTGGTGCTTCCAGCAACACTTAACCTGTGTATCTCCATGCCAATGATTTTTTTCATTTTGCTGTTCATTAGTGTCAGTGTGTTGAGTGCATACATTCAGTTCTGTCAATTTCCTTGGATTTCTCAGCTAAGGGCTAAACTTAATTTGTATTTTAGTGGACTGATTTGTAATTAGGAATGATGTCTCACTTAAACTAAAATTATTATATTTTATTGTGGGTATGAAAAAAGATGTAGACTCTGAATCATTTATTCTCTACAATTGTCCAGGCTACAAGTATTTGCTTTTTTGGAGGATAGGGATTGGGGGTGGGAAGATGCACCCTATGTTGCTCAGGGCGTATTACTGATTCTGCTCTCAAGAAGAGCACTTGGAGGATTATAAGGGGTGCCAGGAATCACAACCTGGTAGTCATACTCAGGGCAAGTGTCCTGCCCACACTATCTCTCTGGATCTACAAGTATTTGTTTTAGCATGGGTTACTCATCCATACAGATATTCCATATTTATACTTATTTTGGCATATTACTCTTGATAACTCCAGGAGATAATTTTACTTAAAAGTAGTGTTTCTGCAAAGTGGGTAATACAGTGCCCTGTGCAGTGCAGTAATGATTCTATTTGTATGTGGAGAATTACACCTTGTGTGTGGCATTGCACTTTATTCTCTGAGTAGCACTCAGTTGCAGTGAGTGACTTTTTATTTTCACTGAAAAGGAAGGCATAGCCAAGTAAGTTTTGGTAACCTCTTCTTTATGGGCAAGCATGGTTCTACTAGTATGAATACATTCACCTTGAGTTTTCAGACTCTTGCATTGCATTCTGTTGATCCCTTAAGCAGTAATAAAAATCTGTCATTGAAGATATTTATCACTTGTGCATAACTCTGGATGATGATTGTTTTTGTTGAAAGTTTTAATTTAATGGCATATCATTTGTAAGGCTCCAGGATACTGAAGGCAAAAAAAAAAAAAAAAAAAGACAATATTGGTAGCTACCAAAAATAATCTAAAATAAATTAAAAAAGATAAAATTTTTTATTTCTATTTTTTTAACATTTTATTGATTTACCATTGTTGTAAACTGCTATAACACATGGTGATTCTCTTGAAAATGTGCTTTTATTTTAACCCAAATCATAAATACATATTTTATTTTTTTTATTCATCTTTAAAATGTTATATTTGTCAAAGTGAGAGTAGTAAAAGCAAAAACAATTGTGTGGCTAAAGTAAATGGAGTAATAACACTATGCTTGCACTAAAATATCCTTATGATTATAGCATGTTTATGAATTTATTTACAATAATTTTTAAAGGGATATTTTAAATCTTGATAAATGTGAGTAGCTCTCTGTTAAAAGAAAAGGAGATTGAAATGAAAAAAAATTCTATTGTATTTTAGGTATCACAGTTATAAAAGTGTTAACATTGTGGTTTTGATGTGTGAAGTATTTCACCAAGGAGGTGTTTTCAAGATTATGTGCTTTATTGAATACTTAATAAAACAGGAAGGGATTGTACATTTTGAATGTTGCCTGGTGAATGCTGCAGAACTTGTCTTTCTCAATCACCATTGTTATTTTTAAAAAGAAGGGGACTGGAAAGATAGAATGGGGGGTAAGACACCTGTCTAGTATGCTGCTGACTCTGGTTTGATCTCTTGGCACCACATATGCTGGTCTGAGCATCTCCAGGAGTGATCTCTGAACATAGATCCAGGAGTAGCTAATAGTAGTGCTGGTGTCTCACCCTGCCCTAGACCATACTAGATATGGTCTAGAAAGTTTTGAAGAGGAAAGGAACCATTCTAAAATATGATTATAATGCCCAGTTTACTATGCTTCTTAAACCCATTTGTGTAACATAATCTAGAGGCTGGTGAAAGGTAATAATCTGCTATGAAAATGTTAGTGTATTTGACACTGCTGAAAGGTTTAAATATTAATCAAAGATACCTTGGAGATTAAAGAACTGGACATTGAATAATATTAATGTCTGGCAGTGAAATGGGTGATTTGTCTCATGTTTTCTGACCCTACTGTCCTTTGTAAAAACCAGGGAGTTTGACCCCAATGATAATTTGGTTCTTGACTCTGAAATTCAGTATCACTTCAGTAGTGAGGTTTTACTATTGTGTCTGATGGGTAGCAGGACATACATAAATAGAGCTAAGGGTTGGGATGATATTCTTACAATTTTTTGAGCTAGGCATTTAATATTTCACAGCAAAGTTTTTTGTTTAACATAATTGAACTTGTACTAGATAGGGTTAATAGGCTAGAACAAAAGGTCAAAGCATAAGGCATTAGGCTTAATTAAGGGAGAGCAGGAGTGGCAGGAGTGTGTGACAGTTAAATGGGTTTCCCACAGACTAATGTCGGTTACAGTGCAACCATGCCTCAACTTAAGTGGGTTATTTTGTGCAAAGGGCAGCAGTGATTAGCAGTTTGACATGCCAGACACTTCTGGCCAATCCCATCTGTTTTAGAGGTTAAAAAAGCACACCTTTATGAGCTGATGGATTGATTTGTGTGCCCGTCTGGTAAAGATTAAGAAGTCCAAGGCCAATGCAGTAAATGTCAGTTATAGAATATTGTACTTTCTTACTTGGCTCATTGTTTTAACCGTCAACTGTTTTATAATAGGGGATAACTGCTCTTTATGGAGTTGAATGCAGATGGGTGGGGAACAGGTGAGAGAGGAAGAGAAATGATCCTAGAGCGGAATTGTGAATTAAAATGTTCTGTAGCAGGTGTTTCACGTGGAGAGACCGCCTGCTGTAGGTACTCTTGATTTTTATGAGTTATTTCGGCCTTTTCTTACAACCCAATACACAGTATTCAATTACAGGTTACTTAGCAGCCCATGCAGTCCAAGATTTCATTTTATATGCAGAATTTTAGGTTACTTTTATTAGTTCCTTTCTCAGACAAGTGGGCAAGTGAGCATATGTGCGTGTGCGCGCGCGCGCGCGCGCGCACACACACACACACACACACACACACACACACACTTTGCTTTATGATTAGAACTTTCCATGTGCACTTGATAGTGATTTATATTTTTAAAATGAAGTCTGAATGAGACTGAGACTTAATTTTTTCTTTAACATTGTGAGCTGTAAAAATGATATCTTTAATAGTTCATTTTTCGTCTGAAGGCTGTAACCTATTAAAAGATACACAGAGGCTAATAAAAGTTATAAAAATTGACATTGATATTTAAAGAAAGGAAAATCCTAATTTTATGGATATAAAATTAGATAGTATCATGCTCTGAGCTTACATTCCTAAAACATGAATCACAAGAAATCTAAAGAACTCAGCATTTGCTTGACGGAGGGGAATAGCTGAGAAATAACAAGAAGTTTACTCTGGGGGAGCACACCCCAGTGGTGCTCAGATCTTACACATGGCTTTGGACTCACAAAAAAGGAGAGTTCACTTCTTATGCTTCCTGGGCCATATGCAAAATTGAGGATCAAACCTTGGGTCTCCCTCTTGCAAAGCACCAACTTTGTCTATAACCACTCAGAAATGATTTTTTTTATTAGAAAATTACCTTTAATATGACAAAAACAATGCTTAACATTGAGCATGCACAATTCTGATTGATTCCAGTCATTGTTAGAAAATGTGGTCCATGGATTGCTTATTATGTGGTTACACCGATTTTATGTATCATTTTGACTATATTTCTTGTATGAAGAAAGTAAAAACATATCTAAAAAGATTTGACCACAGAAAGTTGCATACAGATCATAATAGTAATAAGTACTTTTTAAAAAAATGTATGCATAGCGTATATTTCTCTACTATGCTATTACTAGGTGATTTACTTGTTGAGAAATTAAATATTTCTCCTTTAGAGAGAACAAAATTATATCATGATATTGGAGTTTATTTAGGTATATAGTATTGACATAGGCGTGGATATTTGCATTCTTTATAGAATAGCATTATTGGAAATGATTAGCACTAATTTAAATTTTTATGAAATAAGTCTTGCCCTTCTAAGTAGGGAGAAGTTGAGGAAGCATAAATTTTATACTATCATTGATTCTCTTTCACTAAATGATTTCCACATTGCCAAAGATTGACTAGAGTAACACAAAGGTGCTTGGATAGTATGTTAAATACAAAAGATTTATCTAAAGAACAGAGTTTTGGCAGAGTTACATTAAACCTAAAACAAGTACTTGACACTCTATAGTTGATAAACACTTTTGATCTTCTATTTTATTTTTTTGGGGTCACACCCGGCATTGCTCAGGGGTCACTCCTGGCTCCATGCTCAGAAATTGCTCCTGGCAGGCATGGGGGACCATATGGGGCACCGGGATTTGAACCGATAACCTTTTGCATGAAAGGCAAATGCCTTACCTCCATGCTATCTCCCAGGCCCCTGATAAACACTTTTGAAACTTCAAGGTACTATTTCTGTTCTCTAATTTTCTCCACTAAATTCAAGTGCCATTAAGGTCCACTTGTATTAAAATTGAACCATTTTGTAGTAACAGTCAAGGATACAATTTGTTTTTATGTATTTTTATATCTTTCAAAGTTTTGAAAATCCACATTTCCCTTGAAATCCATAGCATTATGTTTCCTTCAACCCACAATACTTTTACTAATATGGTGTTATTGGCTTTCAGGCAAAGTTTGCTTTCTAAGCAGATTAATTTAGCACACTCTTATAGCAAAAAATGAAGGCAGCAATTCTTAAGTTATTTTAAAAAGTACGCTTATAGCACTTATTATAAAAATGTTGACAACTTTAGACTGAATTTAGTTGTTAGACATTTTTATGAGACAGTTAAAAAGATTACTGATTTATGTTCTGATAGTAATTTGTTTGGGGGCTTAGTATTGCTCTTGTCTTTTCAGGCATATTAACTTAAATGAGAAAATCAAGAAACATTATGAATTAATTTATATATATATATTTTAGTATATTAAATTATATTTATAAAATCAAAGTGTTTATATATAGTGTTCTGTATTCCAGGTAGAGCTATCTGCACCCAATGGTGCAGATTTCATTAATGAAGGAAGGGAGTGTGCTACCACACCATCTCTTATGGATCATTCTTCTTCCATAAATTGCTTACATTTTTACTTTTTTCTGTATTCTGTGACCTTGCATTCAGTAACTTCAGCCCAGAATAGTTTCAGAGTCATGTAAATGAATGCAATTAAGGTATTGCTTATCATCTTACACAATTCAGATGCAACCTTATTGGGCAGACAGATTTGTTTGCATTATGAGAAAGGTCAGAAGAAGGTTAAATTTTATTACAATGAATTGGTAATATTTTTATTTAGCTACTGAAAACAAGGGTCATATAGGAGATGATTGCACTTTGATTTTTAATTGCTAGGTCTTTGCAGGACTTTTTTCTTTGCTTTGTTTGTTTTGGGTCCACACCCTGCTGTGCACAGGGCTTATTCATGGCTCTATGCTCAGGCTACTGGCAGTGCTCTGGGGACCATATGTAGTAATGGTGTCTAGGATCAAAGTGTCCTATCAAAGTTGGTAAGGCAAATGCCTTAGGCCTGCTTTCTCTCTGGTCCATTTGATTTAAATGTTTGTAATATTTATAATTTGAGTGTAAAACAATGCCTTTGTGTTCTTCTTCTATTTGGGAAATGTTCTGATTTTAGGTTATCTTTGACCTGAACATATAGCTGATTTCTCTTGCTGATGGAGAGTAGTTTGGAAATGCTAATATATGTCAATAAAGTATTTGTAATTAATTAATAGTCAGTTCTCTAGACACTTGGTGAAGGCTTTCGACCAAACTAGAGTCCCACCATTATGACAATGATAGTTCAAAATGATAATTCCGAACAAGAACTGGGTGTTGAAAAGAGATAAAGTGATGTAGAAAAATGGGTGGGGGGTGATTTGAGGCAGGCTGGGGGAAGGAAAAGGAATATTGGTGTCAGGAAGTGTGCTCTGGTGAAGTGTGTTGTACAATGTATGACTGAAAAATCAATCATGAACATCTCTGTAACTAGCTCATGGTGATTCAATTAAAGAATTTATTTATTTAAAAAACAAAGTAGGTTACCTCTGTAGAAAGGAGACCTGCTGTTCAAGTGGACTGTTAATCATTGTTACATTACTGAAGGAGCCTAGCTGATGAGAAATTGAGTTGTATGCGTGTGTGAAATCATTAAAAGAAAAGACTCTTCACTGTAGTTATTTCAAATATCGGCTTGTATTTGAGTAGTATTTTTACTGTATCATGCTATGCTGATAAAAGTGTCTTTGAGTCGCTGACCCATTTAGTAGATATTACTGACCATCAGTTTTGTGCGTTGTACTGTGCTCTACTTGGAATTGTTGGGAGATTTTTCTCATGACTTAAAGTCAGAAGGAGAATAACAATGACCAAGACAGATAAATGACCAAAAAGCTTAACTGTCAGGGCAGAACTCTATTACAGCAATTCGGCTGTTTGTCTTGCACACAGACCCGGTTTTGATCACAAGCATCCCATTTGGTCCCCCAAGCACTGTCTTTAGTAATTTGTGAATACAGAGCAATGAATAAGTGCTGAGCATAACCAGGCATGCCCTTCCCCCAAAAGGCATAATTGTCTAGAAGCCTACTTCACTAGAATATAGAGGAAACATCTTTTCAAAGAAAGATGGCTTCTTTTTCTTTGATTTTTAGATCAAAAATGAAGTGATAAAAATAGCGGCTTTAAATTTGAGGAGGTTAAAGCAAATTTATGGAGTATGGAGAAATGGCACAGAGGGTTGGGTGCTTGACTTGCATGACCTTACCAACCTAGGTATGATCCCTTGCCCACTATGTCCCCAATCTCTACAAGGAGTGATATCAGAGTGCAGAGCCATGAGTAAATTCTGAATACTGCCTGGTGGGGCTCCCCAAACCAAAATAAATAAAGTTTAGATTTGTGGATGCATTTTGGGGCTAAGTTATAAATTATCGAGAACAAGTTGTGGATACTAATTGAGAATTGTAGAAATGTAAATCAGTAAGTGTAGTGGCTGCCATATAGTGTCATCATTTGCATCACCTGTTATTACCAATTGGGGTAGCCCTAAAATTCATCAGCTATTGATCAGTATGTTTTCCAGCCAAATTAATTGGTTTAGAAATCATACTTTCTTTACATTAAACTTCAGTTCATGGCTCTTGCTGGCCCCAAATTTTCCACCTACTTTATTCTGTACCC
Source organism: Crocidura indochinensis (assembly GCA_004027635.1). Lineage (NCBI taxonomy): Eukaryota > Metazoa > Chordata > Mammalia > Eulipotyphla > Soricidae > Crocidura > Crocidura indochinensis. The sequence continues at coordinate 16,865 of PVKC010001831.1, forward strand.
AAAAATACAAATTTTGCCACATGGTAATATCATTTTATATCTATTCTAAATTTTGACAGTTTTTGTTCATAGTGGTTTTGAACAAAAATAACATGTTTCAAACTGTTCATTTCCAAATAATTCTAATGCTTTTTCTCTTAGAATCCCCTTGATTAGAATTCCTCTTCATCTTTGATGTTAAAGTTTCACATGTCTTAAAAATTAGATACAATTTTTATATTGTATAAAGACAGATTGGCAGAATATTATTTCTATAAAGGATTTTAAACCGCACAATTTTTTGTCGATGTAGAAAAGACCCAAGGATAAAGCATGAATAATGAGGAATATTTTCTGATTTACAGTACATCTATTTGGTTGGATTTTGACATGTTTTATTTTAGTCTAGTTAAGAGTCCATTGTATAACATGCTATTGAAGTTATTTTAGATAAGATACACTTGAAGTAACACTTATTTCTCTTACTTTTCAGGAAGTGTTTGGATTGTGAGCTATTTCTGTATCCAGAACCCGTTATTTAAACATTTGCGAGAAAGATATCCAGAAGGTATTGTAATTTGTCTTGTTACATTTTTTATTATTTTTCTTTACATTTTCCATATTGATAATTTGTTTATTAATAGTTGTCATAGCTTTGTAAGAAAGGTGAGGAACTAATATGCAGTGATAGAGCATCTGCCTTGCATGCAGCCTACCATATGATTCCTGGTATCTGTATGGTTTCTGAGCAGAAAGCCAGGAGTAAGCCCTGAGGACAGCTGGGTGAGACCCCAAAACAAAACAAGTCAAAACAAAGAAAGAAACATATGGAATATATTTTAGTGTTAGTAAATTTTGTGTTTGTATAAATCAGAAATCTGACTTTAAATGGAACCATTTTAACCTATAAGGAATACTTGGAATATTTACTCTTTCAGTATAATATCATTCTGAAGGGTGTTTTATTGAACCTAAGATATTAAAGATTACTATTTACTTAAGACAGTGTTATATGTTATATATATAACATATAACATATATATGTTATATATATATATATATATATATATATATATATATCAAGCAATTAAGAAGACTTAAAGTCCTTCCTGTCTTTTTCTACTCTACTGTTGGGACGAGCTACCAACAGTGTATCATCAGGATCCAAGGATATAGTCAGGACATAGTAAACATAGTAACCTTATAGCCTGTAAATGCCAATCTTGTAAATTCCCTCTTTGCATTATCACATGTAGTTGGATTGGTTTAAGGTAATTCATCTTCTTGTCTGTCCTGAATCTCAAGACGTGATGCATTATCAGGACAGAGTGACATTAATATCATCAGTAGAAAAACTTATCTATGTGTTTTTGTCTTATAATTCCAAGACTTTATTGAATATATCAGCTGATATAAAAGTACAAAAGTGAGCAGTAAACATAGTCCCAGTTAGTCATTATCTAAGATTTCCTTTTGTTCCTTTCTTTTCTAAGTTTTGAGTTTTCTTCTTAAAATACTATTCTACTGTCCTCCTTTGAAGTAGAAATAAATGCAGGAAAAGTACACAAATGTACTTACATAAAATATTTGTTGAAGTGTCAACATACATACATACTTTATATAGTCCCATAGATAAGAAATAATTTAAAAAGTCTTATTAAAGTTTTCTTTAAGAATAACTTGCCCAGTCTTAATTTTTAGGACTGCATGTATATAGTCTCATATTTCTGTATTGGATTACATTGAAATGTTGAAGTAGAAACTTAATGTTTTAGATAATTGACCATTAACATTTTCTCCTTCGTCAGTGATCAGGGGGCACTTTAGGTTTTTTTTTTTTTTTAAAGAATTTGTAAGCAAGCCATCAGATATTGAAACTAATTTTTTCTGTATATTTATTGGTGAAAAATGACATGATGAAAAGCTAGACGTTACTTATTTATTTTTTGGCTTTTGAACCATACCCATGGCACTCCAGGGTTACTCCCGGCTTTGTGCTCAGAAAACAGTCCTAATTTCTGAGAGGGGACCATATGGAATGCCAGGGACTGAACATGAGTTGACTATGTGCAAGGCAAAAGTCCTACCCACTATGCTATTGTTCAGGACTCTAGAAGTTTTTAAAACAGCAGAGCCTTTTTTTTTTTTTCTAATAACCAAGCTACTACTATATCAAGGGAAATTGTTTTTCTTGTTTTTTCTTTACCTGAATCTATTAAATAAGATTATTTGCATTATTATTATTTGAATTTGCTATTTAGAGATGAACTCTAAAAGGCTTTTAGAAAGTTATATTTTAGACTATAATAGGCATTTATTATTACAATTAAATATTTGAAGACAGTGATGCAAATACCTTTAATCTATTAGTTATAAATAGGATTCACTTTAAAAACCCTGAACCATCTGACTGGCCTAGTTGGAGACTCTTGCCAGGAGTGGCCCCAAGGCTATTTGAGCACTACTTGGCAGGCCAAGAAAAAGAAATGAAAAGGAAAGATGCCATGTCTGTTGCTAATATACCACTGCTTAGTAAATCTCAAACAGACTATTTTTTCCTTTAATATTGGAATCAATGGCATTTTCTTTAGGTGAATACCTGATGAACCATTGTTCAGGGGCATTTCTATGAAAAACATTTTTAAATGTAAAATCAAAATTTGTAACCAGAGATTCACATCCTCTGTCTTCCTCTGGGGCATGTGCTACACAGAACAGTTTTTACTTTTTGTTGTGGAATTTCTTTTTCCTTTTATCTAAAGGAATCAGGCTAGTGTAATTTTTAATATGAGCAGTTGTCCTGATATTCCACTACCTTTCAATCAGAATTAATTAAGAAAGTGTTGTACAGATGCATATAATAAACACAATTTTTAAGTAGCATAGTTAAAGATCACCTACATTTTTTATGTATATATTAGCCATATGGGATAATTAAGAAAAACTACCTGCCATCATCCATGAAATTGGGTCAGACTTTGCTAATAAATTGATTTTCTTGATATGTCTTGGTTAATAGAATTTGGAATATATTTAAAATATGGTTGTGAGGTGAATAGTGTTAAGAGCAATATATAATAAGAGTAATCATCAGATTTTATCTTTCTGTATTATAGTGATTGCTATTTTGTTTGCTTTTGTTTTTGTTTTGTTTTGTTTTGGATCCCATCTGGCAAGGGTTACTCCTGGCACTGTACTCAGAAATCACTACTGGCAGACTTGGGGGACCTTATGGAATGCTGGGATTTGAACCACCTTTGGTCCCTTGTTGGCTGCTTTGCACGTCAAAAGCCCTACCGCTGTGCTATCTTTCAGGCCCCTGAATGATTGTTTTATAACCCTCTGAACTAACACAGTTTTTGATATTTTTCCCATCCCTTTTGGGTAGTGTCTATACCTGGCTATGCTCATGACTTACTTCTAGTGATGCTTGGGATACTTGTGGGGTGCCAGAGAATGAGTGAGGGTTGACTGCATGCAAGGTAGATTCCTTTACCCTTATTCATTCTCTCTGGCCTATACTGCTTCAGTTTAAGTCAAGTATGCTTTTTGAGTTCCAATACTACATCTTGCTGTCTCTTGGAAGAAGCTTTTATGTTAGTTGTTGTAAAACTAAATTGGTGGTTGCTCAAAAGGCTGTGATACTTTTTGAAACATAATCTGATAACCATGCAGAATGGAAGCCTCCTCTCACTTTCCTTTACATGGTGCTTTTTTTTTTCATTCTAGGATTTAGCACCTTTTAAAGTACTAAGACTTGGGGCTAGAATGATGGGGGGGGGTGGCGCTGGAGGGAAGGTGCCTGCGCTAACCTAGGTCCCCTAGGAAGGACCGCGGTTCGATCCCCCCCACCCTTCCCCATATGGTCCCCGGTGCCTGCCAGGAGCGACTTCTGAGCGAATAGCCAGGAGTAACCCCTGAGCGTCACCAGGTGTGGCCCCCCCAAAAAAAAAAAAAAAAAAGAATGATAGCACAGTTAATGGAGCATTTACCTTAGATGCAGTAGTCAACACAGGTTCAATCCCTGGCTCCACATATGGCCACTGAGCTTGTCAAGAATAATCTATGAGTACGGAGCCTTGAGAAATCTTGCTCACATAAAATACCTTTTATGGTTTTTCCAAACCAAAAATTTAATTTTTCCAAAATTAAATAAAAAGACTATGACATTTTAGAGCTAGGAATATTGTTCAGTGGGAAAGTGTTCGCATCATGTGTGTGAGGCCCCAAGTTTGATGCCAGCACTAAGTGAAGAAACTCCTCTTACGTTTCAAAAAAAATCACTAATCATTCTCCCTTTCTAAAATGAATACTCCCTGAAAAAAATAAAAATTATTATGCTCATAACTAATGTATCTGAGAAAATTGTAATAATGCTGGGTATCAGTTTGTACAACAAATATGAAAAGCATTGCGGATGTTTCTCAAAAAATTAAAGATGATGGGGCCAGAGCCATGGTGTGGAGCAGTAAGGCATCTGGCTTGCTGGTGCTAACCTAGGACGAACCATGGTTCAATCCCCCAGAGTGCCATATGGTTCCCCAAGCCAGGAACGATTTCTGAGTGCATAGCCAGGATTAACACCTGAGCATCATGGGTGTGGCCCCCAAAATCCCCCCCAAAAAAAGAAATTGAAGATGAAACCATAGTATGATCTTGGAATTCTGCTTCTACATTTTTGAAGTGAAGTCAGGATAAAAAGAAATAGCTACTGTATTTTTCTATGCTTAGTTAATGCTTGATTTATATACTCACCAAGACATGGTTGACTAACCCACAAGTTCATTAGTGCAGAGTTTAAGATCCTGGGTCTTTTTAATGTATGCACAGATGAAGAAAATGTGATATTTATATGCAAAGTTATATAACTCAAAGAATCCCCGTAGTTTTTTTAAAATGTGGATCAAACTATTGTTCATTATGGTTTATGAAATAAGCTAGATACAGAAAAGCAGAAGGTACTTAATCAAATATTGCACTATTCTTTTCAGATATGGAATCTAAAATAGTTCAAATGATAGAAACTTAAAATAGATCCTAAAGGTCGTATGTGTTTGTCTTATTTTGAGGAATTATTGCCAGCAAAGCTCAGGACTATTCCTGGCTCTGTCTTCAGGGATCCCTCCTGGTGGAGATTGAGCACAGATCAACTACATGCAAAAGCTTGGTTCTAACTACTGTACTATTGTTCCTGCCTCAGATCTTGTATATTTAGATAATACAGAATTTAGTCTTCTGTTATATATTTTGCAGTTCTCATGGTTTTGTTGGTATGTTGGTGACAGATGTTGATGATATTTACATTCTTAGGGAGGAAGCTATGATGTGTTGTGCAATTTACATAAATTATTTTAAGGGATAACTTTAGAGGTTTAACTTTATAGACAACTCCGATGTATTTAGGCACTCAGCATATAAGGAGCCATTATTTTAGTACTGAGGCCAAAGTTTAGAAAATATTCTCTTTTTAGTGATGTCTGAGACTTGTCCCTTTTATTTTGTGTTGCAAACATTTTGAATAAGTGTTACCTATGATGTGTCAATGATTTTTATTATTATAATTAAAATGCATATTATTAGTATCAATGAATTAAAAGTGTGTGCTTGAAATTTGTATTAAGACTTGAGTTCATGAAAGTTTACTTTTTAACAGTAATTAAAGAAAATAAGAAATTGGTAACATTTTTATTTAATTGATCTCCAGAGTTTGTATAAGGATTGCATTTTTGCATTAGTTGCTGAAAAGTCACAAGTTAAACTTAGTTTGATGATCACAAAATGCTGGGGGGTGGGTTTAACCATATAAGTCTTTAACAATTGTGTAGCACCTCCAAAACTTATTTTACCTACTGCCTTTTGATTTCTTTTCTGGTGGGGATGGGGTTCAGCTCTCAGCAGGCCTCCATTATTGTATTGTCTTTAGGAGTAGTGTGTAGTAATCACATGTTTTGTGAAACATTTCAGTAGTCTAACACCTTTTCTTCTTCATCTTAGCTACTTTAATTTAAAAGGAGCTCTGTCAGTTTTTATTTTCATTAACTCCAAAATTATATGAAATAAGTGTATTTATTTGAAGTTCAGAACACTCAAGCACTTAGATTTGTTTCTGATAGACTTAACTTGTCATCACTGGCATTAAATCAAAAACTTTGTATTTTAAGTATTTCCTTCTTCAGAGGTTCCTTTTTCTCCTGAACAAGAGAAAAAAGTAATGGTTTCATTGTTTCAATGAAAAAAGTCAAAGAACATATTTTCTTTAACTTTTTAGCAGACTAAGAAATAGTAACATGAAACATGCAGATCTTATAATAATACTTATTTAAGTCAAATCTCTATACATAGTTGAGTTGAACTTGAGTCTTAATTTCTTGCTCTTTAAAATGAAGACAACATGTATCAAAGGAATATTAGGCAAAGTCAATGGAAAATTAAGTTTCACCAGTACAATGTTCTAGAATGTTAACATTGGCAGAGTTGTTAATAACATATTTTTCAAAAGGAACAAAACAGGTTTTTGTATCACCACTATAACTCAACTGCAAACTCATTAAATAATGAGTTGATGTACATTTTATTTTTACATCATCTTTTAGTTATACTATCCTTTAAGACTTTCACAAGTGATGGTTCTTGCTTTCAAACTCAAGTTTGAGTTGGTTGGCATGTGCCATCCGCTGAACCATTTCTCTCTACCTTCTCATAACTCTGATATTGCATTTATATATGTGCTTTCCTCTTCTGGTATAATGTTGAACTGGCCTTTATTTGATTTTTTTTCCAAAAGTTTGGGTAAATCAGGAATAGAAAATTCAGTTTATGAATGCTTGTAGCTACATATAAAGCACATGCGTAGAAACCAATGACAATTCTAATTTTTTCCCTAGTAAGGAACAGTTTTCTAGAAATAATTATTAAATCTTATATTTGAAACCAGAGGTATGCTCGAGTGGTGGAATAATGCTGTGAATGTGTAAGACCTTACATTAGATCCCCAGTACCACTAGACACTAAAACTCCAGAAGAAATGACTCACTATTAAAAGACAAAAGAACCCGAACACATAACTTTACTTTTTCTATCATTGAATAGTCATTAGACAGTTTAAAAGTATTTTTCCCCCCAAGTATCCAGGTTACAAAAACTTTCAGTTCTAACATATAAGTTTGTGAAATGACTCACCACATATGCAGCTATTTCAAAATGCATGCCCTTAACTACTATTTGAATTTTTATAGGTTTGTAGTTTTGCTGACTGTGAGAAAATATAAAAGGCCAAGTGCCAGTTCTTACTGGGTCAAGATTTATTTTAAAGTATCAACATTTCCTCAGCTTTTTGAAACTTGAAAAAGTCGTAGAGATTTTGTTACAAAATGGTTTAACCAGCTGAGTAAGGAAAATTCAGGTTGTTTATGTCATGGTGGTTAAGAAAAACATTTTTGAGACGTTTGATCATAGAAGTAAAAGAGAAACCAAATCAATTCTACAAACCTTAGAAATTGAAAAGAAACCAAACACTAGACATCTTATGGTTTTTTGTTTCTGTGTTTTGCATTTTGGGGCCACACCTGGCAGAGCTCTGTGTTTAATCTTGGCTCAGTGCTCAAGGATCACTCCCGGCAGTGCTCAGGGGAAACAAAACCAGCTTGCTGCATCCTGCCAGGCTAGCCCCCTGGCTGCTGTGCTATATATCTCTACTTCGTGGAAAAGTATTTTTATTTAAAAAGTCCAAGCAAGACTAGATGGATTGGCAGTTATGTTTTAAACATATTTCTAGGCACAAACACTTATTAGTTTAAAAAAAAAAAAAGAGCCACACACAACATAAAATGATCTGGAGGTGACCAAGGCAACATGCAGAGGTGTTTTGGAGTTACTAGTGGGATGCTTCATGGGAGAACACACTGACTTGAATCTGAAACCTGACCTACCTCTTACTTATGACATTCACAAGTCAATTTACCATTCTGAATCTTTTAAAGTTTTTTTTCACTGATAATACTGTGCACAGTTCATTCAAACATTATTTAAAGACAAGAGAATTCAGTTGTTTAGAAATTGGGTTAAATTTTGGTGGATGATAGTTGCAATCTAGTATAAATCTTAATGTTGCTACTTAGTGTCTCTGGAATAATCATTTTAACTTTTGTAAGTTCAGCATTTTCATCTGCAATAGGGGAATATTTTTATAGTGCTGTTTTGAGAATTGAATAAAGCCATAGCAAACACTTACTGTAATTTTTAACAAACAGTACACATAGTGAATTTTAATTATTTATTCTAATCTATAGATAAACCTTTGGGATATGGCCTGAGTGAGCACTTGTGAGAAATATGTTTTGGAATTTTTTTTAAGCTAATGGCTAATGTTGGATTGTCGGGATTAAATATCTACTTTATTTACATTCAGAGAAAAATATGAAATAGTATAAATATATTGTAGTCAAAATGGAACCTTTTGATATTTTGCAAAAACAGATTTTCACATGGCACCTACTATCATGTCCCCTACATGGTTGTGCCCTTGTGGAATGTATTTATATCTCACTCCCTAAGTAAAGATATTAGGAGGAGGTGATTAACTTATACATACAGAACATTAATAAATAAATAAATAAATAAATAGGATAAATACCTTCATTAAGCAAAAAGTCTGAGAAACTTCTTCCTTTCTCCACTGAAATATAAAGTTTAGTGAAAAGGTGGCTAGTTCTGTGAACTAGAACACCAGGATCACAGTGTCTCAGAATGCAGTCTCTGCCCACAACTTGATTTTTAACTTCCCAGTCTTTAAACATGTTGGAGATATACTTCTATTGTTTACAAGCCACCTGGTCCAGGCTATTCTATCAGCCAAAACAAATCAAGACAACATCTTTTTTTTTCCCCCATTCTTTCTTTACATTCCTATCTCTTGTAGTATAATAGGTGTTATACTTGCTTTATTGACTATTTCATTTCCTAGTCATGAGTAGAGTGACTCAAGAAGCAGAGTAGAACAGGAGGCAGGGATTATGTCTGAGGTGAATGAAGTAATAAGCCTTATAAAAAGGCAAACTAATACCCACATGTAAGTTGATTCATGATACATATTAGAATCTTCTGAGTTTTAATTGCTTTTGCTCTACTATTATTCTGGAGTATTATGAAAAAATTGTGATGGAGTCAGTGGCTTTCAAAAGTATTTTTCACAGTCATAAGTGAAAGCAGAGAAGGGAACATTGAAGATCTGGTGATGGGAATGTGTGACGAAGGTGTCACCTTCAGAATGATAACTTTAGTAAAGACCGAGTTGATGTGTGGCTGCCCAAGGAGAAAAGTATTCTAGTCAAAAGCATGCTGTCTAGACTGGGTGAATAAGGATGAGTCATAGGAAGTGAGGTCAGAGGGCAAAGCCCTGGGACAATTTTGAGCAGAGGATATCCTAGTATAACATTTTCACAGGATCACTCTGGATTAGATTGACCAAAGAGCATTGAAAATAGAAACATGGAAATGGGTTTAAAGGATATTTTTTCAGAATCAGTGAAGATATGGTGACTCAAATTACAGTGAGAAGTAAGTAGTTAGTGTGATTATTTCCAAGGTGAAGCCTATAGGATTTGCTGACAAATTGGATGTGGACTTTGAGAGGAAGAGACATCTAGGATGGCAGCCAGGTTTTTGACCTAAACGATGAGAAGAATGGAATTGATGTTATCTGAGATTAGAAAGGACAGAGACTCAGTTATTGACATGTTAAATTTGGAATGTCAAATAAGCAATTTATAGATGTCAGATGAAGTTGTCAAAGAAACAACTGGATGTGTCTTTAAGAAATAAAGACAGATCGATATGTTTTTAAGAAGGATGACATTGACCATTCATTATAGGATATGGCTTTTAAAGGAATATAGATTGAAAAAACAAAACAAAATGGAGCAGGTAATCTGGAGAGGGGTATCTGTTTCATTGAATGAAATAGCAAATTACCGGAAGTAATTATAAAATAGAGTATTCAAAGAGTGTATATATGCTCCACATTTCATGCAACCTTATTCTAATTTTTAAAGTTGCATCTTTAATAATGCCTGTTTTTTTAAATCAGCATCTTATTTTTGAAGCCACAGACCTTGTTAATAATATACAGACAAAGATAAATGCACAATAGAGATCCATAATATGAATTTAGTTATGTCTGCTTTCTATGTAACAAGATGCACTAATCCTAAAGTACAGACATTAACAAATAGATTATCTCCTCCTACCCTCAAATTATGTAACCTATAATGAATGCTCAGATTTATTCAGTAGCTATCCAGGCCAGGAGAACCAATATAGTATATCTATGGGATTTATCAAGATACATGCCTTTTCTTTAAAGTATTAGTCCAAGATGCTTTTGAGTCAGGTTTTTTACAAATGCTTACATTTCAGAAGACTGCAGCATAGATAATCAGTTGTGTACATTATATTAATGCTTAGAAGCATTAATATATCAGATATTTGAGAAATTATTTAATAGAAAATCTTGTTTGGAACGTTGCTAACATTTCTAATCCACTTTTAAAATATTCTACATCAAGCACTATTGCTTGCTAATAGATACCCATATATAATACAAAAGTGTCACAAAGTTGAGGAACTATTTATTGGGGAAAGTGAGTTAACTCTTTAAGATTGAGTTAGACTTTTATTGTCATACTTTTAGTCTGACTGAATATATACTGCTGGTCTATCTGATCGGTGAGTGGGAATACTTGTATAGATTCTAAAGTATGTAGAGTTGCTATAGTGTAGTTCTTAATGTTAAATGATATTTACAAAATCACTGGAACCATTAGAAAATTCCAGATTTTCAGTAACTCAGCAAACATTTATACTTGCTTTATTTGAGAATAAATTAATAGTAGATGTAAATAAACCTCATGTTTGATTCATCAAAGTATAGGTTTCTATCTGTAAGTCTGCCTTTTCCTTTTTTTTGCTAGTCATATATATATTCATATACCTTCTTTTATGTTTATTTTCAGAAAAGAGTTGTTTGTTTACTAGCAGTTAACATTTATTCTTATGTATAGTTTATTAAAATGTTTATCTAATTAGGATTCTTTTCAAAGTAAAGCTGTGACTTTCAGTGTACAATGATTTATTTATAGGAAGTAAAAGGATTATATTTAAATTATGTAGCAGAGTATTAAGATCATTTCCCAGCACCTAGCGGCCAACGTGGAATCAGAATATAAGTTACATTAATTAGCATGTGTGACTCCTTGCTTATAACTTTGCATATGACTCTCTGTGACCCCTAGTTAGTCCTCTGTTTTAGATTAATAGTTTCTTTTAAATATCGCTGGTTTTTCTCACTTGAATTACTTAATACACTTTTTTTTTTTTTTTTGGTTTTTGGGCCACACCCAGTGACGCTCAGGGGTTACTCCTGACTATGCGCTCAGAAGTCGCTCCTGGCAGGGACGGGGGACCATATGGGAACCGGGGGATCGAACCGTGGTCTGTCCAAGGCTAGCGCGGTAAGGCAGGCACCTTACCTGCAGCGCCACCGCCCGGCCCACTTAATGCACTTTTTAATTTCTTGTTTAGTATAGACTTCTAAGACTTGATTTTTCAATTCATTATTGTTTTAAAATTGTTTTTATAGTTAAATATATAGTATGGTTCATTATTTTTACAATAACTGAATAATATTCCATTGTATATTTACTTATTTGGGCTGTTTGTGGCTTTTTGTTTTGTTTTGTTTTTGGCCACACCCAGAAGCACTTAGGAGTTACTCCTGGCTCTCCACTCAGAAATTGCTACTGGTAGGCTCAGGGAACCATACAGGATGCCCAAGATCAAACCCAGATCTGTTCAGGGTTCGCTGCATGCAGGACCCTACTGCTGTGCTATAACTCTGCTTCTGTTTAATGTTTTTTGTTGCCTTTTTGTGGGAATGAATGTATTGATGTAATCTAACTTTAGGTTTATGTGATATCAGTTTTCTTTTAAAGAGTTTCTGGCATACATGTATAAGGATATAATATATATGTATATATATCCAAAAATAGAAATGTAGAATATTTTTGTTAGATGAGATAATGTTGAATTGTTTTCCAGTGTTATTGAGCCAGTTGACTTTTCATTAGTAGTATAACAGATGTGCCCATAGAGCCAAATCATTGACAGCATTTGAAAATAGCTGCCCTCCTAATTTTCTCTACTTAATGATTGCAAAATATATCATTGCATTCTTAGTGTGCTTTTTTCTTTAATAATCCCTAATGAGGTTGTTATTTTTCTTTCATAGAATAACCATTTGTGTCCTTTGTCCATTATGCACTTAAAACTGTTGTAAGTGCTCTTACAAATATTTTTACATTAGGAAAATGCTCACAGAAGTTTCAAGTACAACAAAATCAAGTTTTCCCACTGAAGATTTTATTTGAAATCGATTTGTTTTATAAATCATAGTAAAACCATCAAAATCAAGATGTTTGCTTTGACGCATTACTATCAACTAATTCTTACTCACGTTTCACAAGTCTTCCAATTAGTATTTCCCCGGTAATCTTTATTGCCAAAGAATGCCGTTTATAGTTGTACTTTGCATTTTCCTGCTAAGTATCTTTGGTTTCTTCAGTGCAAAATAATCCTTAGTTTTGTTTTGTTTTGTTTTGTTTTTAAGACTGGCACTTTTAAATAAGACTATAGACCAATTTCTGTTGTTGTTGTTGTTGTTGTTGTTGTTAAATGTCTCTTAAGTTTTTCATTTTTTTGATGTTAATGTATAAATAGCAGGAATATCGTAGTTATTATAACTTTTTCTTTGTATTTTCTGGTAGCACGTTCATTCATTTTGATCCATTATTGTTGACGTTTACCTGGATTGCTTGACTGAGAAGGTTTCTGCCATGTTTCTTTACTGTGGAATTACTTATTTCTCCCTCTAATAAATAATTAATTACCTGTGTTAAAGGAGGTTTTTGGAAACTGTGTAAATACCCCTTCTGATCAAATTTTCTTTGACTAATGATTTTATATCTGAATGAGCTCATGATTCTGTATTTTTTTTTTTTTTTTTGGTTTTTGGGTCACACCCAGCAGTGCTCAGGGGTTACTCCTGGCTCCATGCTCAGAAATTACTCCTGGCAGGCACGGGGGACCATATGGGGCACCGGGATTCGAACCGATGACCTTTTGCATGGAAGGCAAACGCCTTACCTCCATGCTATCTCCCGGATTCTGTATTTGATTCGGTGTGCTATCATCTATTACTGTCATACTTTTAAAACTCATCTTGCCCCAAATTTAGCCTGTGGATTTTCTTCAAGTTGACCTCTGTGTGTTTTTGACATGCCATTAATCAATCATGTTTTTACCTCTAGTTTCATCCTCACTTTATAGAGTTATATCGGTCTGTCATTTTCATTGCATCCATCTCCACTTTTCAACTTGTAGCTGAGCTGTGAAACACTCATATGGAAACCCTTCACCCCACACTTGCATTTTTATGTTACACAGTGTGCTTTGTTCTTGGGGGTCGTCCCACCCCCCGCCCCCTGCCAGTGTAATCATTGACCATTTATTTTGGGGCCGCCTCTGTACTGATTCCCTTTCACCACACACCACCCTTACCTCCTGGACTCTGACTCCCACATTTCAACTCAGCTATGGCCACTTATCTCATCCAATTTGGATAGAGGTATCTCTTTTTGCATTTTGATTATTTTAAGTTAAAATAGTAGAGGGCATGTTATGGATGCCAAAATATTTTGGGGCACAACCATAGCTCAGCATTATTGGTTTTGTAGCCAAGCGTCAATTTTTTCCCCCTTGTCTTTTGATATAAAGTTCTGTCAGTGCTCAGGAGGTCTAGGACCTCTGTCGAGATCAGCCCAGAGTACTACCAAAAAGTTCGCTAGGTGCTTGGGCCACCAGAGCCTTAGGAACAATTCTGAAACAGTAGGAGCACTGAAATGCTGGGGATTGAATTCAGGGCCCTACCTCATGTTAAACTTGTATTCTTCTACTTGAACTATCTCTCTGGCCAATTATTTCTTTGTGTTGCATTTGGTGATGAATGGAAATTTACATTTATTTTTTATTGTTGTAATATATATATATATATATATATATATATATTGTGTATGTGTGTGTGTGTGTTTGTGTGGCTTTTTGGGTCACACCTGTCAGTGCTCAGGGGTTACTCCTGGCTCCATGCTCAGAAATTGCTCCTGGCAGGCACAGGGGACCATATGGGACACCGGGATTCAAACCGATGACCTTCTGCATGAGAAGCAAACGCCTTACCTTCCATGCTATCTTTCCGGCCCCTGTTGTAATATTTTTTAATTTGAGGTAGCATTGGTTTGAAAATAGTTTTGGGGATGAGAAGCACACCCAACAATATTCAGGGCTTACTCCTGGTTCTGCTCTCAAAGACCACTCCTGAATAGGGCTTGGAATAATTTACTCTTTATCTTTCCAGCCTCTAGTATGTAATTAAAAGTTTGGGGGCACCCTTCATCACCAAAGTGCCAGTGACACACAGTCACTATCTATCCTCTCCTGTCCTTTTCCTTGTATATAAAACTTCAGTTCTGTGGCCAAGGTCTAAGGTTTGTTTTCCTTGACCATTGTGTAATATCTCGCTTTATACACCATATATTAATGAGATTACCCAGTGTTTGTATTCTGCTTCTGACTTTTTATTTCACATTCTCTAATCAGTGTTATACAAAGTGAGTGACATTATCCCTATGGGGAGAGGTGTTGGAATATTGTAGTGTGTAGTAATAGCTTTGAGCATACTTAGGGTTCAGCTTGTTTGCTTAAAGAGAGTAGGTTTCCAAGAGGGCATTGAATGATTTTTTTTTTCTGAAAAGAATACAGCAGATCAGATAAATTTGGGGACCACTTCTAGTTTAATTTATATTGCAAGGCTTCTTATTTTCCAGTAAAGTTGAGTGCAATTCTACCAAATATATGTATATCGTGACTTGTTTATTCACTCATCTTTTTTTTTTTCAGACGTTGACTATTGTAAATAGTGGTGCTGCAGTGAACATAAGTATGCACAAATCTACAAATCTTTTCAGATCAGTGCTTTTCTGTTCTTAAGATAGATACCTAGAAGTGGAATGAATAAACAGATCATATGATAGCTCTTTATGTTTAATTTTTTTATAAATCTCCATATCGGTTCCATAAGAGGCTGGATCAAGTTTATATTTCCTGCAGTAAATGAGATTTTAATTGCAATACAATTTATTGTATTTTTTCTGTGTCTTTAGAAAAATAGTTTTTTAATTCGTATTCTCAGATTATATTTTAAAACATTAAAGACTTGTTTTGTTGACTTGAAACTTTAATTTTCCTAGAACTTATTACCTAGTTTTATGTAATGCAATTGAGATTGAATTTCTTTTCCTATAAAAAAATCATTGTTTTAGCACTATTGAATGTGTACTTTATATCTTTGTTTTTGGGTTTCAGTGGACAATGCTCAGGGCTTACTCTTGACTTTTCTCAAAGATCATTCCTAGCAAGGTTTGTGGGTGTGTGTGTGGGGGGCGGGTGTGTGTCAAAGAATCAGATCGTGGCTGGATGGAGTCCTTTTTGACGTTTTTCTTTCTTTATAATAATCTCTGATGTAACTTCTGTTGTTGTTGTTGTTTATATTTCTTTCTTAATTACAAATGTATTGTTTTCATATTTTTATAAAACTAAGAGAACCATGAGTTAGGTCCTACAATTTTATTGCCAACATCTGATGTAACTTTCGACAAATCTGTGAATAATTTCCTTTCCTGCAGTTTTTTCTCTTTATTCACTAACACACACAAAAAAGGTTTAGAATAAAATTTGGTAAAGGTAGAACAAGTTTCCTATCATTATTTTTCTGTTATGATTGTCTTTTATGGGTTTTTGCAGCTCCTTGTAAATTTTAGAGTCAACTTATATAATCTTTGCATTTCAGTTGGCATTAAATAATGAATTGAGTTTGGGTGAAAGGTTTGTTTTAGTAATACTTGATGATACTAAATTTGTTATGAATGTGGTTTGTCATCCCAGTTTTTAGATTACATTTATGTTGTGCAAAAATTGTATAATCGGGGCCCGGGAGATAGCATGGAGGTAAGGCATTTGCCTTTTATGCAAAAGGTCATCCATTCGAATCCCGGTGTCCCATATGGTCCCCCGTGCCTGCCAGGAGCAATTTCTGAGCATGGAGCCAGGAGGAACCCCTGAGCACTGCCGGGTGTGACCCAAAAACAAAAACAAAACAAAGAAAAATTGTATAATCATGATAAATTATGTTTATTCTTAAAATAAATCTTGAGTGGCATATTTTGAAAATATTGTATTTGTTACCTGTGTGTAGAAATAGTTAATTCAAAAAATTGCTTAGCTACAGTGAAATTAGTACACACCTGTGCAGAGAAGTGTTGAGACCTGCTGAAAAGCAAATAAGCACTTGAACACTTGTTATCTTTTTTTGTTTGTTTGTTTTTGTTTTGTTTTGTTTTTTCGGGATTCATACCCAGCAGCTCTCAGGGGTTACTCTTGGCTCTATGCTCAGAAATAACTCCTGGAAGGCTCGTCGAACCATATGGGATACCAGGATTCGAACCAAAATCCTTCTGCATGCAAGGCAAAAGCCCTACCTCCATGCTATCTCTCTGTCCCCCAACATTTGTTATCTTGAAGTAATTTGGGGTATATCAGCGAATTTTAGAAAAAATAATTTTTATAGCTTTATTGAGATATAGTTACTTACCATAAAAATTAGCCATTTAAAATTTTCTTTATAGTCACATGGGTATCTAAGCAAGATCACTGTTAAAATATTAGTTTTCTGACCATGAAAAGAAACTTGGTGATCTAACTAGTAACTCCTTACTCATCTTCCCGGACACCTGCCTTAAATAACTACTAATCTATTCTGTCTCAGAATTTGCCTTCCTGGCCATTTTATATAAACAGAATCATATAACACATGGCTCTTTTGTGACTTGCTTTTTTTTATTTAGCATAATTTTCAAAGTTCTTTTATATTTGAGATTCCCAAATGTACTTTGGACAAGACAGGCACAAAGTCCCTGAGCTCCCCATGGAAATAGACTTCTTTAAGTCAATAAAGAGAAGATATCCCCCAGTCACGCCTGAGGCTACTAACATTTCCTATAATTCCAGCACTTCTTAGATGGATAATCCCCCACTTTGGAAGACATTGATCTAGGTTGTAGTAATTCATTCCTCATTATGACTGAAACAGCATATTGATATCTGTATATCATATTGGATATATCATAGTTGTTATTTTTTTATTGGTTGGTAAACACAGCTTCTTTCCAATTTGGGGCTATTAGTAATTGTATTGTTGACTTTTGCATATGGATTTTTATGTGACATAAGTTTACATTTCCTTCTTTTTTTATACATTTTTTTGTAAGCGTTTCTGGGTCAGATGGAATCTATATTTTAAATATTTTAAGGTACTGTCAAGCTGTTTTTTTTGTTGTTGTTATTTTATGCTACCTCAAGTAGTTTATGAGAAAAGTGATAGTTATAAGTCTCCTTTTGCATTCTTATTATATGGTACACTATTGAATTTTGACTTATGATTATTATTTTAGTGAAAAAATGACATCTAAATTAAATGCATTTTTAGATTTAGTTATAAATCAAATTTTTATACTTAATAAGAATTAAAAATATGATTCTACTGAGGTACAAATTACCCAACCATAAAAATTCACCTAAGTCCATAAGTATTGCTTATTACAGCCAGAGTTCACGTTTTGTTTATTTGTTTACTTATTGATTTTTTTTTTCCTTTGGGCCACATTGGTTTGTGTTCAATGTTCACTAGTTTTATGTTCAGAGATCACTGTGGGTTTTTTGTTTGTTTGTTTGTTTGTTTTGGTTTTGGGGCCTTATCTGGCAGAATTCAAGGATTACTCCTGGAAAGCTCTGGGAACCATATGGGATGCTGGGGATTGAAACAAGGTTGGCCACATGCAAGGCAACTACTCTGCTTGCTGTGCTGTTGCTCCATCCCCTCAGGGACCCCATTCTTGATGGGGTTAGGGACCATATGCTGTACCCAGAAAATTATATATGTAATATAGAATTGAACATATGTAGTGTAGAATTGAACAGGTTTCACAGTTTCACCTTACTGGCTGTACTAATTCTCTAGTTTTCTAAAGTCCAATTTTAGAAATTTTTGTCATACTAGAATGTTCCTTTATGCAAGTTTTCATCAACCTTTGCTCCCTTCTTCTATACCAGGGAATGATTTGTTTTCCTTCCTTAAAATTTTGTTTTTTTTCTAGACATTTTGTATGTAAACAATCAGACAAATAAAGTTTAAAAAAATCTACTTTCCTTATTAAACATTTTTCCAGATTTTATCTGTATTACATAAGTTGGTTCTTTCCTTTTTTTGTTTTCCACCTTATTCTTTCACTAGTTTGTGAGTATCTGTATTCATAATCATTTAGAAATTTTGATTGATACTTCTATGATCATTTACCGACACATTTTCTGGAAGCATTTTTCTGTATTTTGGTTAGATCATTGGCGTTAGCTTGGTTCTTTGTTTAGCACATAAGTATCAATGTTTAATTTTTGAAAAGTATTGTATGCATATTTTAATTTCTGTTTTATACATTTAGTGTTTTAATAACTTACCCAACTTTTCCAGACTGAATTTTCCTTTTTTACACTTGTTATTAATATATGAGTTTCAATTTGTTACTGACTTTAAGGTTGACACTTAAAAACATTAAAGCTATTCTTATGGACATATAGTGACGTTTCATTTTTATTTACATTTCTCTCATAGATAATAATGAATATTCTTTTGTTTGCTAAACAGTTATGTATCTTCGATGAAGTACTCTTTTTTTTTTTTAATATGGAATGCTTCACAAATTTGCGTGTCATCTTTGCGCAGGGGCCATGCTAATCTTTTCTGTATCGTTCCAATTTTAGTTTATATGCTGCCTAAGCGAGCACAGTGAAGTATTATTTTTTATATTTTTGTTTAGGATGGGCTTGAGGGGCTGAATGTTGATTTTGTTGTTTGGGGACCACATCAGTTGTGTTCAGGATTTCCTTCTGTCTCTGATCAGAGGTCACTTCTGGCATTCCAACAGAAAACTAAATGCAAGGCAAGCACCTTATCCACTTTACTATCTCTAAGGCCCCTATCTTATTATTCTTAAAGTCATAAGAATGCCATTTTTACATAGACGATTTTCAAGTAGTTTTACTCTTGAATTTTTATATTAAAGAAGTTTTTTTTATTAAAACTTGGGGTCACATCCCAGGTGTGCTCAGGAGCTGTTTTTTGGCCTTGCTCTTAGGGATTACTCCTTATGGTGATGATCTGGAGATTGAACCTGAGTTGACTAAATGCAAGCAAGAACCTTACTCACTGTACTTTCTTTCCAGTCCCTCTGCCTCTTTTAGAAAATTTCGGTAAGTGTGCTTTTCTAACTTTTCAATAGATTAAACTTTTGTTATATTTATTTATTATGACCTTAAGATAGAATGGTCTGTTTTCTTATAGAAACTTCAAAGTTTTAAGTTTGTACATTCAAAGAAACGCTCATTTTACATTACTTTTCATATATTGTGAGATAAGCTTTCACTTGAGTTTTGTAGTAGAATATTTAGCTCCTCGGCACCATTGTCAAAAATTAAAATTTTAATCTATGAATTAGATTAAATGAATTTGACATTCAACCTATGAATGTCAAAAATTAAAATTTTAATCTATCAGTGTGAGAGTTTATTCTGACCTTTCTGTTTTCATTTTGTATATGTCTATTTCTGTGCCTTATGTGTTGCCAACCCAGGTTCAGTGGGTTGAGACGGACACCGCATGTGGTCCCCTAATCACTGCCAGGACTGTTAAGACTAACTGACTGATTTGGTAATATAAAACAAATTAGTTTTATATGTCTGTGACAACATTTTATATTTTATTAGAGCTGTTTTGTTTATATTTATGGTCGTGGTCAAATAGTAGTTTAAAGGGGTTTTATAATACTTAAATGAAAATACTGAAGAGAAAGCGCAATGGGCTGGCATTTAGGCATTCAATCTAAGTGGCCTTGGTTCGATCCCTGGTTATCACATTAATCCCTTGCATTGTTGAGAGTGACCCTCATGCACTTAGCCAGGAGATATTCAATATGCACTAATGGATATGACTTACCCCACTCCAACCCCAGCAATATTTTTAAGTAAAACAAACAACTCTAGAATGTGGCACAATATAAGACATAAATTGTGGACTTTGATAGTTTTCAGTATTTACATGGAAAATACAGAATTGTGCACTTTAGGTAAAACTACATGCACTTCATGAATTAAGGCATTATTTAAGGGGAGGTGAGGTGGTGCTAGAGGTAAGGTGTCTGCCTTGCAAGCACTAGCCAAGGAAAGATCACAACTGCAGTTCGATCCCCCCCGACATTCCATATGGTCCCCCCAAGCCAGGGACAATTTCTGAGTGCTTAGCCAGGAGTAACCCCTGAGCATCAAACGGGTGTGGCCCGAAAACCCCAAAAAAGTAAACAAAACAAAACAAAAAAGGCATTAGTTGAATCGAGACCATTTTAAGTAGACAGTGCTAGAGAAAAATTAAGATTAATATTCAAATGGTAGAGTGTGAATTTTATTTTAATATCTTTTTAGTTTTGTGATTTAGGGTTGCTTAAAACTTCTAGGAGCAGAGTGATAGCTTAAAAGACTATATTAATGCTTTGCATATGAGAGCCGAAGTTTAGATTATACCCTCCTCCCCAGCACTGCCAGAAGTGTGACCCATGAGCAGTGAACTGAGGGATGCTCCAAAGTATTGTCAGGTGTGACCAAGAAGTAAACCTCTCAGCAAGTTTCTACACATCAATAAATTTAGATCATCATCATCACCTTAGTGGGTTAAAGATCCTGGGTGCATTCTCCTCCTTGAACATAGGATCTTATCAGGACCTAAGATGTAAGATTACCTTTTTGTTTTTGTTTTTGGGCCACATCCCTTGTGCTTAGAAATAGCCCCTGGCAGACTTGAGGGACCATATGGGACTTGCCAGGAATCTGGGCAAGTCAGCCTCATGCAAGGTAAATGTCCTACCACTATACTATTGCTCCTGCCCACGATTCCCTTCTTTTAATATGTGCACTCAAGGAGATTTATTAGCATTTCAAGTTAAGATGTGTACTTTGCTGTTCTTCTTTTGAAAAGTATATGTTCCTCTTAAACTCCTCTCTCCCTCCCCTTCCCTCTACTATCTTTTCTTCCTGTCCCTTCCTCTCCAGTATTTAAGTAAATTTATTTATTATTGTTTGATTCTGGACCACACAGGTTGGTACTAAGGTTTATTCCTTGCACTACATTCAGAAATCAACTCTGGCTTGAAAGACAACAAAGGGTGCCTGAGATCAAACCCAGGGCAGCCATGTGCAACACGAGTGACCTACTCACTTTTGCTCTGACCACTAAGTAAATTTCTTTGAATAAACTTGACTTTTAAATCATCTTATATTTACAGTTTCTGACACAGAGTGATTGCTCAGAAATGATAGATGAATTGATTTGGTTACCTTTTGAAATTCTCTTAGTTCTGGTTTTCTGTCTTGAGATCCGGGTTCTGGGCTTTGTGCTCAGGGAACATTCCTGATTGGGCTTCAGAGACCATATGTGGTACTGAGTATCAAACTTAGGTTGTCCTCGTACAACTCAAGTGTGCTACATAATATACAATTGCTCTAGTCTCTGGCATTAGATGCTTCAGATTCTCATCTCAGATACTGATTAGTTCATAATATTCCTCTGAAAACGTATTAAGTCCTTTTTAGGACTTAATAATTTTCTTCACAGAGTATGACTGTATATTATTATCTATCAGTGGTCTATTTCATATATCCACATAAGTCTAACTCAGATGGAAAGGTGGTATTTTAAGTATGGTTACATCAGATTATTTGAAATCAGTTTGTAGCTTGCCCTTTGCATTATTCATTAATCTAGTACACAGTTGCTTTATTTTTGTGCTTTAAAAGAAGAAGTAACTTTTTTTCTAAGAAAAGTGTATTTGAGAATGGAATCATTAAATTCTGGTTGAATTTTAGTGGTGTAGGTGACAATGTTCAAAGGACAAGATGGGCTTGCTTTGAGAATAGATTCTGAGCCTGCTTCTTAGGAGTCTGGGAAATTTCCAGGACTTTTGGTTCATTCTCTAAGGGATAATAACATGATTGTAAATGCAATTATTTTTAAGTTCACATGGAAGTCACTGCCTTCTTGTAATATATAATCATGAAACATGACTAATTGTTCCCTCCTCCTCGTAGAGTTCTTATCAGAATCCATAGTCAAGTTCCAGTTTTAATCCAAGATCTATTTTGGGGGGACATGATACCTAATTAGTCCCTTTCCTTAGTGACTTTTTCCCCTCTCTAAAATGGAATAGTGCCTTCTCTGCTTGTTTCCTTGAGTTACGAAGATCAAATGAGGTCATGTTTATGAAAGTGCTTTGTCACTGGTAAAGCATGTTTACTAATAATTACTCCAGTTCATCATGTCTGAAGTGCCCTTTTCTCACTACTATTTGGTAGGTCACTGGCGGAGGTGACATGATAGCCCAGAATTTTGTAATGTGCACCACCTCTAAGAAGAGTTTTTTTATACTTGTACTAGGAATGAACAGTTGTAGACTGTCGCTATTTTTAATCCTTTAATTTATTTTAATTACAAAAAAAGCAATACATGTTTATTGTCAAGAAGCTAGGAAATATAAATTGGCAAAATGGAAGAATAAAAATTACCTCCAAGTGCACAAAGGATTACATTTAATTTTTTTTATAAATTAGAAATAATACTGGATTATACTGAACATATTGTTTCTTATTATCACCTGGTAAATGTTACAAATTATTTCATAACTTTCTTCATAATTTCATGGCTACATGGAATCCAGCCATAAACTGTAATGTTCTATAATTTATATAAATTATTCCCTTTTTTTTTTTGACATGTTTGGATGAGATTGGCCTGAACCATATCATCTTTGGGCTTAAAATTTCAAGTACTACAAATATTTTACACTCTTTTTTTCACTTGGATAAATCTTAGAATTGCTATATCAAAGGGTATATAATGTTTATCAAGTATGTGATTTTGTTTGCAGTTTTCTTAATATGGTTGGTTTATAATGAATAACATGTAAGGTACACAGTTGAATTAGTGTTGACATATGTATTGGCCTAAGAAACCACCACCACATTGAAGATCAAGCCCTTTTTGCTGCTCTTCCTATCTCTAGGCAAACACTGTTTACTCTCCCAATAGATTAATGTGCATTATCTTTAATTTTATGCAAATAGAATCACACATTATACATTCCTTTTTTTTAACTTATTGCATTCTGCATGGTTATTAAAAATTATTCATAACTTTTATATTGTTGTATAGTAACTTATTATGCAGTGTCATTGTGGAGGGGAGGTTTTCCTACTTCTATCTCTATACACATGGTAAAGCTTAGCAAAAATGAGTAATATCGCAGACAGTCTAATGTCGACACCATAAGTCCCTCTGCTAGAGATAAAAAAGTTAGGAAGGGGGAAGCTCTGTCACAAGAGGTCACCTGAAATGTACCATGAGGAAGGCCATGGCTGTGTGCAGATTCCAATTGTGCTTTCCTGTGATGTTTAAAAGAGCTTGGGGTTTCTACTTAAGGGAACTGAACTTGGAAGGGGAGATTGTCTTTACACATGTTAATGTCTCATTGATGGGCAGTTTGTATAGTAGAGACCAGCAAAATTATCCTCTTCCAGAGATCTTTGTGGAGGGATGGTATATCTTAATTCCCTTATACTGGACACATCATAACTCACTTATTGTTGATGGCATTTGTGTTTCTAATTTACGACTGTTAAAACTAAAACAACTGGAGCTCGAGAGATAATAGATTGAGGCACTTGTCTTTCATGTGACAAACTTGGATTCAAGTCTCTGAATATGGACTTCTGAACACTGACTAGAAATGATCCCTGAGAACAGAGCCAGTAGTAAGTAGTAGTAACTAGTGTGATCCCAGAACAAAAAATGGAAAACTTTTTTGGACATTGGTATAAAATACTTTCTATGATTAAAAAAATTTTTTTTGAAACTTACTGGCAAAATTTGTGCTGGAAAGGTCACATGAATTTGAAGAAGGCAGGTTTTTCTTGTCTGTTCTCTAAGTCTTAGCAGTCTCTTTTTATTTGATTTTTTTCTTTTGGTGATATACCTTTCTTCTTTTTTGGACCACACTTGGCTGTTTTTGGCTAGTGCTCTGGCTATTTCTGAAACTGCACTCAGGATTACTCTAATCAGTACATGGAGTGACCATATGAAAAGCTGAGGATTGAGTCTATGTCAGTAGCATTCAAGGCAAGTGCCCTGTGGTACTATTGCTCAGGCCCCAGATCTAGAAATTAATTAATATGATAGAATTCTACAACAAACAGAAATCAGCTACTATACTTCACCTGCTTTATTTTTATAAAGCACCTACTTTTATTTATTGAGTAGACACATCTTGAAAGCCAGGATGCTTTTCTTGAACAGATTGTGTACATTTCATTAGTGTTCCATTTTCTTCCGATGGTTACTTCAGTATTGAATTTGCGCAGAAAAGGTACTAAAATTGTCTTCAGAACTTTGCAAATGGTATTTTAGAATCTGTATTGAAATTGGCAATCGGGTGCTAACCTATCCTTTCGTTTACTTCTTAAGATACACATACACTGAAAAGTTGTGGAAGATCTGAAGACATCACATGACATCAGAGTTCTCAAAGCAAAGATTTTCTCAATCTTTTAAAAAAGCAGACAGTCAAAAGCTGCATATGATGGTGAGAATGTTCTTACGATTTAATCATTGTAACGTTAATCTATTTCATACAGTTGTCTTAGTTATAAATTAGTTTATAATCCCCATATATTTTTTGGTGAGTTATCTGCAAATTATTACATTGGGCACTGTTGTTTTATAAAAAAACAAATGACTGAAATGCAATACTATAAAATATACTTGTAAGGAAAGAATGAATATAGATTTTAATATAATCAAATTGAGGGAAGGATCAAATGCTATAGAAAAAAAAATTAGCCAAGAGTTTAAAACTTATTTCTTGTCTTCTTGAGGAAGGGATTGGGAAATTTTAAATATTTATGTCAATAATACTTTGTTAAGTTGACATTAATATGAAACCTGAAATAACAATCTGATCTCAGATAAAAAGTTAATTATTTTGAGGAAAAATATAAGTGTGGCTATTGAGGGTTTATTATAATCTTGTCAATGATTACTTTTTACTTCTATACAAGGCAAATAATATAATAGCATTTCTGAGAAATGATAAAATAATCTGATTAAATTAACACAAGTGGGTGGTAAATGTGACAAAGAGATGAGTGAGTGATTAATTCTCCTGGATTAACACTTGTGTTTTCTGGTATAGCTACAACCTCAATGAATTTGTCATGTCTTGAGCTCTTGGAGCTTGAGCTGCTTATTCCATGGCGGAATACTGCAAGTAAACTGAGAAAAAGTGCAGTGATTGATTATTGTGCCCATAATTAGATTTGAAGAGGTCATTTTTAATATACTGGTTGAAAGCAGAAGGGAGGATAATGGGTAGAATATCCTGAACATTTGCCGTATTTCAGTGGCCCAATGATGTTTAAGATGGGGCTTGGCACTACAAGCCAGATGGGTGCTGATGGAGGTAAAATAGGTTTGACCCGGCTATAATGATACTCTTAACTCCTTTATTTTCTTTTTATAAAGATCTATTTTAAATATATGCAGCAAACATAGTGTTGATATTTTTTCAACTCTATTTTTTAATTCTTTCTGCTTATTTTTTTATAATTTTTGCAAACATTTTTAAGAGATATTTATTGAATGAAAGAACTATCAGTTATTAGGAATTGATTTCTTGCTAGTCATTCTTCACATTTTTTATTTACTTGTTTGTTTTGTTTTTGGGTCACACCCGCAAGCACTCAGGGGTTACTCCTGGCTTTATGACCAGAAATCAATCTTGGCAGGCTCGGGGGACCTGGGATGCCCGGTTTCAAACCACCGACCTTCAGCATGCAAGGCAGACACCTTACCTCCATGCTATCTCTCCAGCTCCATTCTACACATATTTATACTTTGTTTTATACTGAGATTTTTAAATCAACTAAATTAGATTTCATACTCAAAATATTTGTTTCATACTCAATTATATTTATTCAAATATAATTATGAATTTAAGAGAAATATTCTGAGATTTAAGGGGCACAGGGAAGGAAGTGAGGCTCCAGGGATGATCCAGTTTAGTTCCATAGAATGCAAATATTCTACCCACTGTACTATCACTTCAGGCCACATTAATATTTATTATAAAGTATTTTGAAATTTAAAATAATTATGCATTTTCAAAAATGAGTTTTATCATACTTTTTTTTTAGTAACCATTGCCATATAAATAAGCAAGAGGTATAGACATTTTTCCAGTAGTCCTTCTAATAGTCCATAGACTCACATTCTCTGGAAAAAAGATCTTGTGCATATGTTAGCAGAGTAGTATGTGGAATTCACTTGTAGACTGTGGACTAGTATATTTTGTGTAGTTTTGTTACAGATTCTCTGCCGTGCTACATTTTTAAATCTAATAATGCCCTTTTCGGGGAGAGATCAAAAAGGGTATTTGTGAAGGAAAATATTTGATTCATTGAATATTACAAACTACAGAAAAGAAATGACATCTGATTTTTTTGTTTTGGGGGGCTTTTTATGGTGAGAGCCATGTGCACACCAAGCAGTATTCAGATCTACACCTAGTCTGTTTAGGATTCCAGTTTCTCAGGAAACCATATGTGGTGCTGAGTTCAAATGAGGCTGACCACATGCAGGACAAACACCTTAAACACTATTACCTCTCCTTCCCCAAAACATGAAATATTTACAAAGCTGCTTAGTATCTTAGGCTAAAGGTTTTTTACTCTTGTCAAAAATTTTGAAAGACATAAAACACTACATAGCTAGCAAGATAAAATGATAGAAATCCATATATGGTCTGTGTTCTGTTCATCTCTTAGTATGTTACGGTGGCTAACTTCTTGTGACAAATAATGATATAAAACCCATCTAATACCTTGGATAAAATTGGATTGTTGACTGAATCAATTTATCGTAAGCATTTTAGTAGATTTATTTAATTACTAACCTATTAGTATAGCTTATGTATATCTCACTGGTTCTTGTATGCTTTAGTTTTATTAATAGTTATTAAAATATATTAACTGTTAAATGTTTATAGCAGGTATAGAGACTATGTATAAAAAAATGAAAAGGGTGATTCAGCTGGCTTTAATGAGGGCAGTAGAGATTTTATAGCAGGAAGGGAGCATGCCTAGTGCATGGCCTGAGTTCAATTCATGGCATCCCATATGGTGGCCAAAGCACTGCCAGAAATGATTGCTAAATACTTTAGGGATCATCCGCAAACAAAAAATAAATAAAACAAAAAAAATGCACACAAAAAAGCGACTGTTTCTAATGAATGAGTTACCTTACTAGTAAAATGAAACTAATTCTCTCTGTGACAACCCCATTTCTCTTTCCACTCCCCCAAAAGAAGTGGGAAGTATGTTTTTTAACTTATTGACTTTTTTTTGGTTTGGGGTCAGTGATATTCAGATCATAACTTTGTGTTTTGTGCTCAGGGATCACTCTTGGCAGGACTTAGGATTTATACTGGAGGAGGGGGATGGAGGCATTAGTGGTGCAAATGTTGCACTGGTGAAGAGGGAGTGTTCTTTTTATGACTGAAATCCAACTACAAACATGTTTGTAATCATGCAGCTTAAATAAAGATATTAATTAAGAAAACAAAGATTTATATGAGGTTTTGGAAATTTAACCCCTAGTCTGTTGCACTTAAATCAAGTACCTTACCTGGTGTTCTGCTACTCTATCCCTAATGTATTTATAAAATAATCCATTTTAAACTTCTACACATAGTTTTTAATAAGAACATGGTACTACTAAAATCATTTAATCCATTATCTGGATTAAGTCCTTTGAATTGCCCAAAACTAGCTTAGCTGTGAGCTATTTCATAGTTTTTCTGACTTCATGTACTATGGGGCAAGGACATTTAAATACTCAGATCAAATAAAGCACGTGATTTTTCACCCTCTCCTGAATTCGCCTTCCCATGACCAGCATCTTAGATTAGAGTTATTTCTCATCTAGCGTTCTTGTACTGTTTGGCTTCTTTTTTTGTTTGTTTTTGGTTTTAGGGTTTTGGGCCTCACCCATCAGCGATCAGAGGTTATTCTTGGCTCTCTGCTCAGAAATCACTTCTGGCAGAAAAGGGGGACCAAATGGGATGCCAGGATTTGAACCATCTTTGGTGCTGGGTCGGCACTTGCAAGGCAAATGCCCTACCACAAATGCCCTACCACTGTGTTCTCTCTCTGGTCCCACTGTTGGTTTCTTACCTTATTATATATCTCTTATAACTCTCTACCTTAAGTAAATCTCTTAGAATTCTCTATCTTGACTACTTATAGCCATGAGATACTCCAGAAATTCCAATTTGTTTATGTGCTCTGATCAGACTAATTTATCAATCCCAATAGCATAATACTCATAGAAGAGTAATAAGCCTTTCTTAATCAGGCTAATTTACCATTACATTGAGAAACAATATAATTAGCATTTTTCTGAATTTGATGTCTTTAAAGAATTGATTTTCCTTAAGCCTTTTACTTAATACTTTAATTGATATAAACAACATCATTTTGGAAAGAAAATTCCCACTATGCCTTTATCAGCTTGCATATTTTTTCTTATCAATGACATATTTCAGATGAAATGATTAAAAGGATTATGAAATGTTGATCAACGTGTCAGTTCATTTTCTCATATAAAAGCCCACTCTTTTTCAATATATTAAATGTAGTGGACCTGTTATTCTTGATTATTTTTACATTTGCTCTTCAGTCATGTGGCCTGTGGTTTATAGAACTGAAGTTGTTAAAATGCTAATGAGCTTGTTATGCATTTTATTTATAGAATTGCAATCTCACTATTATGTACTAGAGATAATTCTGATTTTCAGACCACATTTATTATATTTGTTTGCATTTATATAAAAAAGTTTGATAGTATAATATATGTAAGCTTTTTGCTTTCATGATTTTATTAACTGCTGTTGACACTCCTACCATCATGCAGTCTAAGCTTCCAAAAATATCAGTGCTAAGTATTAGTTCTTGTTTTTATCTTATTTAATTTATTTTGGGGGGGGTGGGGTTGGGTCACAGCCAGCACTCAGGGGTTACTTACTCCTGGCTCTATGCTCAGAAATCGCTCCTGGCTGACTCGGGGGACCATATGGGATGTCGGGATTTGAACCACCGTCCTTCTACATACGAGCCTTACCTCCATGCTATCGCTCTAACCCTGATTTTATTTTTTAATAGATTTAATTTTGTTGCATTTCTAAAAAGACTTATCTGTAATAGATTGAAAGTCGAGTAAAAAGCTTACAGGTCATAAATACAAATCTTTAAGCATTTGTTTCTAAGAGAGAGCAAATACTTGGTCAAACTTTATAAGTGCTTCTAATTGAACTTCTATTTCATTTTGTTTTTGTTTTTTGTTTTTCACTTAGGGATCACTCATTCCCACTCAGGGTATCATATGTGATGCCCAGAATCACACCCTCATCCTCAGCATGCAAGAGAAACACCCTACCCATTGACTATCACTCTGGCCCAGTTCTTTAAGATATTAAAATTTCTGGAACATACAGTCTACTACCATGTGTCCCTAATGGGATTGATTCTTTTCTCCTACTGCCTACGGAATGCTTTTTGTGCCCCCTCCTCCCTGTATCAAAGCCTTGATTGTTGCTACAGGTAGTACCATGACAACTCTAGAGTACTTTCTCTAAGGAAAGGTTTATCTACCTTTTTCAAAACCCATTCCCATTTCAAGAATTTACTTTCTCACATTCTTCCTATTTTGTTCATATTCTCTCTTAAAATTGTACTGCCGCCAAAGACTGGTCTCAGGAGGCCATTGGAATAAAAGAGGACGTAATGAGTTAGTTCCTTGTCATTGAAGACCAATTGCCTGACAGTCCGTTAAAAGCAGTCACCAAACCATACTTTCCCACTTGATCTGCATGTCCTGGGAGTTTTCCCCTTTCAAAATGCAACTTAGGATTCAGGCTAACTTACGTTAGCCTGTTGAACTTACGTTGATGTGGAATTTTACTCTTTTAGGACAAAAGAAATGGAAACCAGAATCCTTAGACTTTAACATCAAAAGACCATAATCATTAACCATAGAAGAAATAATTTGAGGAAACATAGGTAGATAACAGAAAAGATTATCAAATATACATCCAAGTTGTGGGTATAGGAGTGCTGAAGGGTGAGTTGAGTATTTGAGTTAGGGGATGATGAGTTTGTACTGTAAGTTGAAAAGATTCAAACTAGCCAGTAAGGTATTTGTTTTTT